>APFE031353379.1:14409-56012 GCA_000404065.3 Pinus taeda
TAAATTATAACTTTATTTAAAATTATTACCATTAATTATAAAAAGGATTGATATATGAATTAAACATATATACATTTAAAAAATAAGTAACACAATTCTTAATTATGGATATTGTCCCCTGTTTTACCATGGAGAGTCTTAATTTGTAAATTAAGTCTTAAATTGTAAATACCATGGGCCAATACCATAGTTCACTAATACCACATTGCCCAAAAAGCCATAGCTGAGATTGGTATGAAACATGTTAATATGCCTTTTTTTATTAATCAGTTTAATTATAAGAATAAATGGAATATAACTACTTTTGAGATAAATTACAATCTTTGTTTTATGACTATTTCAAAATATTTATGGAAGTTAAAACTATAGCATGCACTTAATAATTATTGATAATTAAATGAAAATTTCAAAGTCTTCTTTTGAATGTTATCACCATAATGACATTAAAAAAAAATGAAATACCAATAATAAATTTAAAATTGAAAAAAACATTTAAACTATGACATTATTCATAACTTAAGCATGAAAATGTAAACAATGTGCCATAATTATATATAAAAAAAATCAAATACCAAGAATAAATTTAAAATTGATAAGAACATTTAAACTATGACATTATTTATAAACTGAGCATGAGAATGTAAACGATGTTCATGGTAGTCTAGAACGTGGCCATTTTTTTTCAAAAAAATCTTATTTTCCCACTCTATCAGGCCATTTCGTAAATAAATAAACTAGAATTATCGTAAATAAATAAAACTTCTCTTTATATTTACTCCATAAACCTCTTTATACTTACTAACATGCCAAAAAGAGGTTTTATTTAGGTGAAGCCTATGGGTCAAATACCATGGGACAAATACCTATTAAGAGCATGGGGGAAATACCATATTTATAAAAGAAGTATGGTAAATAAATAAATATAAAAGAGGTATAAAGAGGTATGGTCAATAAATAAATATTAAAGAGGTATGTAAATAAATAAAAATATATTAAATATGATTATAAATCAACATCAAATTATATATCAAGTCTTTGGGCCAAATGCCATGGTAAATAAAAGAGATACGATAAATAAATAAAAATACAAATAAACCAGAGGTATGTTAAATAAATAAAACCTCTTTATACTTACTAGCACTCATAAAAGAAGTTTTCTTTAGGTGGGTCAAATTATTATTAACACCGTGCAAAAAAATATTAGTAGTATTATTATTAAATCTAATATTCATATTAATATATTATAATATTAATATTATTAAATTTAATAACTTGGATTAATACAATATTAAATTTTCTACATTATAATATATATTAATATATCATGATATATATTAACTCTAGATATATATGGGAGGGAAAAACAAAGACATAAAGTGATAGAGGTGGAGAGATAGGGGGAGTGTCATGTCCCTATGGCGAGGGTAGTCTTTCAATGACGCATAGGCAGGTGTGGAACTGCTACACTTTTTCTCTTCATCAATACTCAAATGTTTGAGTTATGCCTAACCAAACACTTAATCAATTATTTACTTCAAGTATTCTTATCCCAATAGAATAAACTCTTCAATTAATCATTCATCAATATAAATGCATAGTGGAAAATCATTCAACACATCATCATAACTAGGAGGGGCAACTCACAAAAATTAGAGTATGAAGTTAGAGTATGCTCGAGATATATATATATATATAATGTAATTAAATTGTACATGAAATCATATAATTCAGTGTTGCCAACAAGCCTTGGCTTGCACACCTTTACTTTATAAATCGTGCCTGCCAAGTTCGTGCCTCGGGCATGCCCAACAGAACACTGGACTGCCTCTCGGCACAACCATGCCGACTACACTTCTTCCTTGACCTATCCGCACTCTAGTCTTTACTCGGACAACTTACCTACACTTCTTAACCCCTTGGCACACCCATGTGCCTATTGTGCAACATTGCAGTACGTAATACAACTCGGTGCCCTGCGCTCTTCACTCGGACTTGTATATTGCAGTGTGTCTGCCATCAACCTACAATAACAGCCTAGCTACTCAGCTCACCACCACACCCGCATAGTCAAACACTGTAGCGACTTGTGTGGTCTATTCGTCACACTTGTGCTGTGACCTGCATGCAGACTCGTCTTTTGCACAGTGTAGCGACCCTCTTGTGACAGTGTGGCCTACCCGTATTACTTTGTTTCAACTGTGTCTTCGTCGAAGATGAAAATAGTTTGAGATTAATCACAATGAAGACTACTTGTAATTGAATATATTTTTATTATTCACATTTTCTATCATTCAACACTATTTCATTGTCACTTTACATTCAAAAATTTTATATCATTTTTCATCATTAAAGTTATTAACAATACTTATCATCTCAACAACACTATTACATTGTCACTTTACATTCAAAAATTTTATCTCATCATTTTTCATCATCAAATTTATCAACAATATTTATCATCTCAGCAAACTGAGGTAACTAAGAAAATTTAAAATTAAAATATTTAACATATTTAAAATGATTATATTAATATTACACGAATTTACATATTATTGATCAAATTAATCATATGCTTGTTAGATTTTTTTACTTGTAATTGAATATATTTTTATTATTCTCATTTTCTATCATTCAACACTATTTCATTGTCACTTTACATTCAAAAATTTTATATCATTTTTCATCATTAAAGTTATTAACAATACTTATCATCTCAACAACACTATTACATTGTCACTTTACATTCAAAAATTTTATCTCATCATTTTTCATCATCAAATTTATCAACAATATTTATCATCTCAGCAAACTGAGGTAACTAAGAAAATTTAAAATTAAAATATTTAACATATTTAAAATGATTATATTAATATTACACGAATTTACATATTATTGATCAAATTAATCATATGTTTGTTAGATTTTTTTTGGCCGCACACTACTGAAACTAGTCTATATCCATCTTAACTCTCGATCTACCAAGGGCCAAGACAAATCAAATATCGAAGTGTAAACATTTCCTCAAGTTTTGCTCTAAAAAAAATAGGTTTGCACCTCTAAAGATTTGATCGATCTAAATGAATCTACAAAATCGAAACGTATGTCTTTCAAAACCAATTATTATTGGTCTCAAAATATCTAAAATAATTAAAATTAAACCCATTTACATTATATTTAAAATTCAAAAATAAAACTTTTTAATATAATAAATAAAATAAAAGTTGAAAATAAAAGCATTTTGTTTTGAACAAACAAAATAAAGATGCATCACTACCTACATTTATTTGAATGGTGAGTGAGGAGATACATATACATGCTCATCCATCCATTTATCATACATGTTTTGTTTTGTTGTAAAAGATTGTTATCGTTGTAATCCTAAACGATCATTATACGATTAAATATGTTATAAACTTGATATGTTATGATTTATCTTTCTCTAATTTTTCGAACTCACGAGTTTTAGTCTGTGACACCTAATTTATCTTCCTCTAATTTTTCCAACTCACGAAAAGATCGGAAGCGTCTGCTATTATCGTCCTTTTCAAAATTTTCCAATTTACTCAATTTGTTACCCCCTCAGAGCATCTATCTCAAGATTCTCCCTTTTCTTTCAATAGGGCAATTTCGTTCACCTTTCATTCCGCAATTTCTGCGTCTATCGCTGCAAGACCACCAGGACTCAGGAGCTTTCAACTTTTTATCTCCCGTATAAGTTTTATACGGCAATTTCGGTTTCTCTCGCTCCAAGAACTACGGCCCCTAATTTTTCTAACAAAGTACGCACGTTTATCTCTCTATTATAGCCCTTTCCAATTCTTATGATATAGAAGTTTGTTAAATAAATGAAAAAATGTTATAAAGTTGATATTATATGATTAAAAATGTTTTAGTGTAACTTACGAAAATACCGAAAGCCTACGCACATTTATCACTCTATTATAGTCCTTTCCAATTTTTTCCCAATTTACCCACGACATCTTGGCTCATTTCAATCAAATTTGTTAAATATCAATTTGTTACCCATTCATAGCATTGGTCTCAAGATGTTCCTTTTTAATTTTACCACTCTCTCATGGCATCTCTGCTGACTTTTCAATCACCACCGCCCCAAGATGACCCGGAGTCAAAAGCACGGCCCCAAGACGAGCGGCAGTCAATACGAAAAATTCAATGGAGCCATCTATGGAAGTGGAAGAATTGTCACGACAGTCAAAAGTGACTGGAATCTCAGCAAAAAAAAATCAAAAAATATTGTAGAGGCGGTGTTTGAATCATGTTTTTGATGGTGGAAATGGATTCAACACTATTAAAAGCTTATTGGGCACCTAAAATCTTGAAATTTGACCGTTGTAACTTGGATTTACAAAAATCCCTCTCAATGTTTTTCAAAATATGGTCGGAATTTCCATAACTTTCAGAACAAAGAGGCAGTTTCATTAGACTATGGCAAATTCATTCCACAATTTCTACATCTATCGCTGCAAGACCACCACAAGATTCAGCTTTTCTATGACTCTCGCTACAAAAATTAACACCACTAGAAGAGCATAGGTCATTTCTGGACCACGACCCCATTTATCTTCCCCTCTTATTGTCCACAACCCCATTTATGTTTCCTTATTATTATCTTTACAGTCACCATTTCTCCCATTTATCTCTCCTTACCAGTTTAAATCCATCTTAACTCTGGATTTATCAGGAGAGGGATCATGTAACACCCCAAATTCCATTAGGAAAAAACAATTGGAATTACTCTTAATTACTTTACTTTGAATCTGGTAATTTTTTACGCTGGTTGAGAACCTAATGAAATTTTGATACACTCTTAAAATAAATTTATTATTATTATTATGATTAATGTTTTAATCTGGAAAGGAAAACTCATGGGAAGACCCACAAGATTTTCCAATTTCTAGACAGTTGGGAAGGATAGTTATTCTCCTACCACTTGGAGATTTAAAGGAAAATCTCCGACAGGAGGAGGTTTCTCTTGTTCTTTTTGGTTGGAAGAAGTTTAGAGGAGGATACTCATTGGAGGCAGGACACTCCCCAAAGAGTGAATTCCTGAACTTGTTAGGACAAGTGGAAGGCTCTAAGTTAAATAGAAGACTATAAGTTCTGCCTAGGCTAAGTGAAGCCCTGATGCAATTGAATTGACCAAAAAGACTCTTAGATGAACTCACTGCTTAGAAATTGGGAGAGGTGGGAACTGGATGTAATAGGCATTCTCATTGGTAGGGAGGAGTTGTCTTCCTGAACGGGTTTTCCATAATAGATTATCAAGATGCAGATAAGTTCTGAAATTGCCCTACTATCTATTTTTATATGTCTGTGTAAGAGGAGGTTTCTGACTAAATAATTATGGATAAGGAAAAGGTTTGGTAGATTCTATTGGAAATTTTTATTTGTCAACATTCAGTAAAAAAATGATGAAATAATGGTTGTTAACAACAATGATTTGGAGAATTGATTGTTTATTTGTACCTAATGTTTTCATAAAACAAAACTGTGATTAGGATAGTTAATGAAAATGAAAATGATTAAATATATGTAGATTTTCTTTTATGGAATTACAATCAGGGTTAGGCCCCTGTAGAAGTAAGTAAGAAGAGGAAAAAGAAACAATTGAATAAGTAATGTTCTAGAATTAAACATCAAAACTAAACATCAAAAAGGTAAATACTCTGTATAGTTGAAGCACTGGGTACCCTAGAGTGGTGATTAGGTGACTAAGTTTTTGTAAATTGTGACTTTGATTAAGGAATCGTGTTATTTCCTGAAGCTAGGCAATTCACTAACTGCTAGTAACAGTGTCGAGACCTTGAAAAGGGTAAGCAATCAAGACATACACATATATGAACAGAAACTATTATAAATAGTTGTAATTATTTCAGACATGCAGCTTTAAATCCAAGACAGTAAACAAATGAACTCCATTCAATGGCTAGAAATTAATTACCAACAGGACAAGAAATGTGTATATTCAATTGAATGCCTAAAAAGAAATATCGTAGTTACTATAGCAACATATATCATATTTCTCTTTTGTTGTGGAAGAGTTGGAGTATAGTAATCAGACGGCGAGGGTTCTTTTTACAGTTAAAGGAATTTGTTAATATAATCTATTAAAAACTAATGGAACTTTTAATAGAATGATTTCAGTGGCGAGATGTCGGGAAACTGGCTTATTTCATAAACCTGTAGGACATTTAAGGGAAGAAAATTTATCACAGCTGCGTAATGAAAAATAAATAACAAAGTAGAACTTTCAAACATTTTTGTAAAAAAAATTATATTCCCATGTCATATCTTGCAGAGAGGAAATTATCAGTAATGCATTACATGATATTGTTGCATAATTAACCTTTAAAACAAAAACCATTGTAAATAGCAAGAGTGGTATCTTCTCCTATAATGGTAACTTCATCGGATTAGAATAAGAGAAGAATATATTTGCAAAACAACGTTTATAACATGTTATGGGCCTTATGAATTTATTGTGTTATCATTCAGACCCACCAATGCTCTAGCAACCTTTATCAGTATGATGAATGGTATCTTTCACCCTTATTTAGACAAATTTGTTTTAATATTTAGTGATGATATTCTGGTATACTCCAAGAATTTGGAGGAATATAAAGAACACCTCCGTATAGTATTGCAACTTTTGCCGAAGAATCAGTTGTATGTTAAATACAGCAAATGTGATTTTCATAAAGACCAAATCCAATACATATTATCTCTTCAGAGGGTGTAGCGATAGACCCTGAGAAGATTAGAACCATCATGGAATGGTCTGTACCCAAAATTGTGGTAGATATTAGAACTTTCATGGGTTTGGTAGGTTCCTACCGACGATTTATAAAGGTATCCTCCAAAATTGCGTATCCTATTACCTCTTTGCAAAAAAGGGAAAAGCCTTTCCGTGGACAACCGAATGTCAACACAACTTTAAAATATTGAAGTAGTTATTAACCACAACCCCTATACTAAAGGTAGCGGACCTTGAGAAGGAATTTACAATATGCATGGATGTTTGTCAAGAGGGAGTTGGTGGTGTGCTGATGCAGTGAGGAAAAGTGATAACTTATGAATTGTGTAAGTTGAAGGATCATGAACAGAGGTATTCGGTGTATGATCTAGAGTTGATAATAGTGGTGCATGTCTTGAAAATGTGGTGCCATTATTTATTAGGAAAAATGTTTCTTTTAATGACAGACCATAGTAGTTTAACAAGTTTATTTAAGCAACCCAATTTAAACACATGACAAGCAAGGTGGGCTACCTTCCTGGGCAAATTTGATTTCGACATGAAACATTTAAAATGAATGGAAAATCAGGTAGGTGATGCCTTAAGTAGGAGATTGCATCACATATATGAAATATCATTCACCCAGATAGAAATTAATTTCTCAAATCAAATTAGAGAAGTTGTTATGAAAGACCCCAAATATGAATTCTTGTGGCAGTAAGCTAAGCAAATACATGATTATGGAGAACAAACTAATTATGAAATAAATAAATACCAGTTGTTGACTTTTACAGGGAAGATTTATGTGCCAAATCGAAAAACTATTCGGCATGATATGTTAGATGAATTTCAGAGGAGTCCATATATGGCACATCCGGGCTATCAAAAGTTATTTTCTAGAATTAAAAAGGGTTATTTTTGGTTGGGTATGAGAAGAGATATCATAGAATACTTAGCTAAATGCTTAGAGTGTCAGATGGTTAAGGCAGAACATTACCATCCAGTTGGTCTGCTTCACCCACTTCCTATTCCCAAGTGGAAATGGGATACAATTATGTTAGATTTTATAACAGGTTTTCCTAGATTCAGGAAACAAAACAATTCCATCATGGTGGTGGTGGAAAAGTTAAGAAAAACAACTCATTTTATTCTTCTCAAATCCGCTTATGGTTATAGAAGGAATAATAGGGGATACTTTCTGGATGAATTCAAGAAAGAAAAACCACATACTTTTGATGGAGATGTGAAGAAGCCGGAACAAGCAGAGGTTTGGATACTTGGAATGAACGAATCCTTTGAGTTGCATGTTGCATGAGTACATAGACGACATGAAGGCCAAAATAGCTATTTTCAGCTTGAAAGGTAAAGCATACATATGGTAGGAAGATGTTAAGGTTAGAGACATTAGGACAGATGACTCTAGCTAGAGGGATTTCAAGAGGCTTTTCAGGAAGAAGCACTTGTCAGAAAGGTACTATGACAGTAAGGAAAAAGAATTCTATGAGCTAAGGATGGGGTTAATGGCAAAGGAAGAGTACACGACCATGTTTCTGGAACTATTGAGGTATGTACCATATCTTACTCATGAGAAGGCTAAAGTTTAGAGATTTATTAGTGGTTTTCCATTAGCATTTAGAGATCAGATTGAGTATGATGAGCCTCAGTCACTTGAGGAAATAATTGGGATGTTGAATCATTGTTATAAATAATCAAAGCATAGAACTGAGATGTTATAAAATGTTTGAGTGTCCGACACCCATTCATCTTTCCCTAATTTTTCCAACTCACAAAAATAATGAAAGGGTAAGCACATTTATCTTTCTACTTTCTTCCAACTTACTCATTCCTCACTTTATCATAGAAATTCTTCTCCACTTTATCATGGAGGTTCTTAACTTGCAATTTGATTTTGTTACAATTCTATAGGCCAATACCATGACTCACTAATACCACATTGCCTAAAAAATGATAACTTATGTTGATATGACACATGTTAATATGACATCTTTTTATTAATCATTTTAATTAAAAGAGTTTGAGATAAATCTCAATCTTTATTTTGTGACTATTTTAAAATATTGTGGAAGTTAAAACCATATCATTCACTTGATAATTATTGACAGTTAAATTAAAATCTTCAAGTCTTATTCTGGATGATATCACCACAATTACATAAAAAAGTAACAAAATACCAATAATAAAGTTGAAATTGAAAAAAATATTTAAAATAATAACATTATCCATAAAAAAAAATTCAAATACCAATAATAAATTTAAAATTGATAAAAACATTTAAACTGTGAGATTATTTATAACCTAATCATGAAAATGTAAACGATGTGTTATGGTAATCTAGACTGTGTCACGCCATTTCTATTGACTTGTCACTCACCACCGACCCAAGATGCCTAGGAATCAATAGGTCGAGTTTCTTTATCTTTCTCTCTCCGGCTCTATTCCGCAGTTTCCGCGTTTTTATGCAATTTCCGCCTTTATCGCTGCGAGACCAGCAGTCAATACTGCAATTTCCTTCACCTCTCTTCTCCAATTTCCACGTTTTTACGCAATTTCCTCGTTTATCACTGCAAGACCAGCAGTCAATACCGCAACTTCCTTCACCTCTCTTCTCCTCTCCTGCTCAATACGACGGTTTCTCTATTCCTTCCTTCCATCTTATCATTGCTGCGGGGATTTATGCTATAATAGCAGCTTTTTTTTTATAAATATGTACATAAATATTAGTATCCACTATCATGTTTACTCAGGTTTAAAGAACAATAATTTCATATGATTTTTTTATTAATCAATTTAATTAAAAGAGTAAAAAGAGCATAATTTTTTTGACATAAAACTCAATCTTTATTTTATAGCTATTTTATAATATTCGTGGAAATTAAAATAAATCAGTCATGTTCATAATTATAGCTAACTAAATTAAAATATTAAAGTCTTATTTTAAAATAAACATGACTATCATCATAAGTACATCAAGCCCTCTTACTAGTATGGGGATAGATCTCACATAAAAACCGTAAACGTAAACGTGTTAATGTAATGTTTAACATTTAACATTTAACATTTTTAATCTAATTGTTGTTATATAAACACAATATAAATTTAAAATATAAAGAGGTTTACGAACAGTGAAAAAAGTATGGTAGATAAATAAAAATATAGATAAACTAGAGGTATGGTAAATAAGTAAAAATATAAATAAACTAGAATTATCGTAAATAAATAAAACTTCTCTTTATATTTACTCCATAAACCTCTTTATACTTACTAACATGCAAAAAAGAGGTTTTATTTAGGTGAAGCCTATGGGTCAAATACCATGGGACAAATACCTATTAAGAGCATGGGCGAATTACCATATTTATAAAAGAAGTATGGTAAATAAATAAATATAAAAGAGGTATAAAGAGGTATGGTAAATAAATAAATATTAAAAGAGGTATGTAAATAAATTAAAAATATATTAAATATGATTATAAATTCAACATCAAAATTATATATCAAGTCTTTGGGCCAAATGCCATGGTAAATAAAAGAGATACGATAAATAAATAAAAATACAAATAAACCAGAGGTATGTTAAATAAATAAAACCTCTTTATACTTACTAGCACTCATAAAAGAAGTTTTCTTTAGGTGGGTCAAATTATTATTAACACCGTGCAAAAAAATATTAGTAGTATTATTATTAAATCTAATATTCATATTAATATATTATTAATATTATAATATTAATATTATTAAATTTAATAACTTGGATTAATACAATATTAAATTTTCTATATTATAATATATATGAATATATCATGATATATATTAACTCTAGATATATATGGGAGGGAAGAACAAAGACATAAAGTGATAGAGGTGGAGAGATAGGGGGAGTGTCATGTCCCTATGTCAGGGGTAGTCTTTCAGTGACGTATAGGTGAGTGCAGAACTGCGACACTTTTTCTCTTCATCAATACTCAAATGTACGAGTTATGCCTAACCAAACACTTAATCAGTTATTTACTTCAAGTGTTCTTATCGCAGCGGAATAAACTCTTCAATTAATCATTCCTCAATATAAATGCATAACGGAAAATCATTCAACACATCATCATAAGTGGGAGGGGCAACTCACAGAAATTAGAGTATCTCGATATATATATATATATATATATATATTATATATATATTAATGTAATTAAATTGTACATGAAATCATATAATTCGGTGTTGCCAACAAGCCTTGGCCTAACACCTTTACTTTACAAATCGTGCCGGTCAAGTTCGTGCCTCGGGCGTGCCCAACAAAACACTGGACTACCTCTCCACACAACCATTCCCACTATACTTCTTCCTTGACCTATCAACACTCTTGTCTTTCCTCCGGCAACTTACCTACACTTCTTAACCCCTTGGCACACCCATGTGCCTATTGTGCAACGTTGCACTACGTAATACAACTCGGTGCCCTCTGCTCTTCACTCGGACTTGTATATCGCATTGTGTCCGCCATCAGCCTACAACAGTGGCCTAGCTACTCAGCTCACCACCGCGCCGCATAGTCAAACACTGTAGCGACCTGTGTAGTCTGTTCATCACACTTGTGTTGTGACTTGCGTGCAAACTTGTCTTTTGCACGGTGTAGCGACCCTCTTGCGACATGATATGCAGTGTGGCCTACCCGTATTACTTTGTTTCAACTGTGTCTTCGTTGAAGATGAAAATAGTTTGAGATTAATCACAATGAAGACTACTTGTAATTGAATATATTTTTATTATTCACATTTTTTATCATTCAACACGATTTCAATGTCACTTTACGTTCAAAAATTTTATATCATTTTTCATCATTAAAGTTATTAACAATACTTATCATCTCAACAACACTATTACATTGTCACTTCACATTCAAAATTTTTATCTCATCTTTTTCCATCATCAAAATTATTAACAATATTTATCATCTCAACAAACTGAGATAACTAAGGAAATTTAAAATTAAAATATTTAACATATTTAAAATAATTATATTAATATTACACAAATTTACATATTATTGATAAAATTAATCATATGTTTGTTAGATTTTCTTTCGCCGCACCCGACTGAAACTAATCTATATCCATCTTAACTCTAGATCTACCAAGGGCCAAGACAAATCAAATCTCGAGGTGCAAACCTTTCCTCAAGTTTTGCTAAAAAAAAATAGATTTGCACCTCTAGAAATTTGATTGCTCTAAATGAATCTACAAAATCGAAACTTATGTCTTTCAACCAATATTATTGTCTCAAAATATCCTTTTCAAAATTTTCCAATTTACTCAATTTGTTACCCACTTAGATCATCTATCTCAAGATTCTCCCTTTTCTTTTTCCCACTCAGTCACAGCATCTTTGGTGACTTCTCACTCACCACCGTCCCAAGATGAGAAGAAGTAAATACATCCACTTCACTTACCTTTCTATTTCCTATTTTGGACAACGATTTCCGCGTCCATCGATGCAAGACCACTGCCCAGAGCAGTCAATAGGGCAACTTCGTTCACCTTTCATTCTGCAATTTCCGCGTCTATCACCGCAAGACCACCAGGACTCAGGAGCTTTCAACTTTTTATCTCCCGTTTTATACAGTGATTTCGGTTTCTCTCACTCCAAAAACTATGGCCTCCAATTTTTCTAACAAAGTACGCACATTTATCTCTCTATTATAGCCCTTTCAACAATTCTTATCATATAGAGAAAAGATGTTATAAAGTTGATATTATATGATTAAAAATGTTTTAGTGTAACTTACGAAAAGACCAGAAGTGTACGCACATTTATCACTCTATTATAGTCTTTACTCACGGCATCTTGGATCATTTCAATCAAATTGGTTAAATATCAATTTGTTTTTTAGAACGAAAAAGCATAATTGTATTATATTGAGACAATATAAAGATAACAGATACTACATCATAAGCTTTTAAAAGCTGGAGAATCTCAGGAACTAAAAATAGAAAAAAATCGATACTATATGCATCCGGAATGAAAGCTTTTGTGCTGACACACAATTTACCAAATACAAGACTTCTTGTACAGCACATGATATTTCCTAGATTGCAAACTTGTTGCCGATATAGATCGACCATTTATACACCATACATATTCAAGGATATATAACAAAAAGATCGAAAAAACAGAGCATACCTGGAGAGTTCAAAAAGTGAATTAAAACCCAGGGAAGGAGAAATCCTAGATGGAAAAGGATTCCCTGGCAGATATTACCTTCATGATCCAGGTACCTGTTTGAGATAGAAGTCCTTCCTTTGATAAGCAATCTGGTTGTTGGTTTTGGGATCTATAGATGTGTTGAATGGAGCATCCTTTCACTTTGCCCCATAAATACATAATTCTATCCATCCAACCTGCAAGGTATGGGTAACTGATACGACATTTTCCCATAACGTGATCGACCATGATTTTGGAATCCCCGTACCCTGAAACAAAATGAATATCAAAGAAGATGCAAAAGGTAAGAAGACCTGCTAGAGCCATCACCTCAGCCATGCAGTTAGAGCCCTTTACTCCATTCCATGAGATGAGATATTGAAGGTTCTCGTCCATTATGATATGTACCCCGCAGCCACAGGAATTATGTTGAGCAGCACCATCAAAATATGCTCTTCGGACCCTTGAGTGAATAACTTCTTGCATGTTTCGATTGACATTTTTTCTTTTGTGATTCTTAGCTGGTAGGGATTCATAGATGGATACAACATTTTGTAGCATAGTCATAAAAGGCTCTTTCCTGGCTTTAAAAATTATGTTGTTTCTCCACATCCATGCACACCAAAGAACTATGATAATTATTGGTCTCCATGAATCTCTCTGCCCACTCCACCAGTGGAAAGCTACTTGTGTGGAAGCATGAGTCACGACAAGGAATCCTAATAAAACTGCCAGTTCATACCATAATAGTAGCATTTTCTGGCATTGCAAAAACATATGATAGTTGCTTTCCTCCGTTGATTCACATATTAAACAAAAGCCCAACCCATGCCAATTTCATTTTTTCAGATTTCCCAAGACAAGTTTTTATTATGGAAATATGTTAATTTGGGAGGACATCCAGTTTTCCAGAAAATTGAAGGAAAAGTAGGGCTAGCGTGTGCTATTTTTAAACCAATCAAGTTTATGTAAATGTCTTTAACACAAAATTGGGCACTTGCATTTGGCACTTTCCAGATAAGAACATCTTTTGCCAAAAAACGATGTAAACCACTGCTGTTCAAGCCATCTCTGATTATGTTCCATTGTCTTGCAAAATACTAAGACATCCCCATGCTGTTAGCCTCTTTCCAAAGAGGGATAGGGCCCTGCCATGTTGCTATGAGTTTGTCCCAGGTGAAGAAACCCTTCCTATGGAAGAAGCTTAGGAGTCTTTCAGGAGGAGATATCTTCTCACGCCCGCATATGAAAGGGTCTATTCCAATGATAATACTACTGCCAGATTGGAAACTCCATATCAAATTCTTTAGAAAATAGTGCTCAATCTTTTGAAAGATGAGCCAAATAGCTGACCCATACGTGGATCCAATCCTCCCTAATCTGTACCAATGTGCCATATCTTTGCCACCCATCTATTTCTTCTTTATTGTGATGCTCCAAGGGCCCTCCCTATAGACCCCCCTCCATAGTGATTTGCACAGGAGCGCCTTCCCAAAAGTTATCAAGTCCAATAGCCCCCAACCACCTGAATTCTTTGGCATGGAGATCTTTTCCATTCTAGTAAGGTGATATTTTCTCTGCTCTGATTTTCCTCCCCATATAAAGTTTGTAGTAATCTTATTCATTTTCTGGATGATGCTTGCAGGGAGGAAGAATAAGTGTGCCCAATGATAAGCACTTATATTCCAAAGCACATATCTTTTTGTGGTACCTGTCTATTATCCATTTCCAGTCCGCTTTTGAGTATCCCTTTGCTTTTAGCTGAAATCCCAGATATTTAATCCATTTTTGATGGATTTCATCTCTATCCCAAATAGCGCTGAAATCCATTATGTTGTTTCCATGTTGACATCATTATGGAAGACGATGGATTTTGATTTGTTAATTTGAAGACCAGTCGCATCTTGGAATCTTTTCAGAATGTCATGAAGTTATAACCAAGTGACTCTGCATAGCATTGCAAATATGAGCACATCATCTACAAATAAGTTATGCGAGATGTAGTTGTTTCTCCAAATCTTCATAGGCCTGCACCTGTTTTCACTGACTGCTTTCTAATATGAATACTTAATGAATTCATTTCCAAGATAAACAAAAGAGGAGATAGCGGACAACCTTGACGAAGACCTCTTTTTTCAAGAAAAAAAGGGGAGGGGATCCCATTTATGATGACAACAAAGTTTACTTTATCCACGCATACCATGATCTAATTTATTATATTGGATTTCAGGCCAATCATTGCTAATAAGCATCTGATAAAGCACAAATATAAGCAATCATATGCTTTTGGTAGATCAATTTTCAATATGGATGCTTCAGATTTATTTGAAAGCATGGTGAATAAACTTTCTTGCGTGTTGGTGACGACATCCAATATATTCCTACCTTTTAAAAAAGCATGCCGGTCCTTTGTTAAAAAACAAGCTAAGGTAGTTTTGATCCTTTCAACAATAATTTTTGTAATGATTTTGAAAGTAATGTTGCAAAGGGAAATCGGCTTAAAGTCTTGAAAGGATTCAGCCTCCAATTTCTTTGGGATGAGTGTTATTTGAGTGGAGGAGTTAAATCTCAATTTATTACCCACTCATAGCATTTGTCTCAAGATGATCCTTTTTATTTTTACCACTCTGTCATGGCATCTCTGCTAACTTTTCAACCACCACCACCCCAAGATGACCAGGAATCCAAATCACAGCCCTGTGATGAGCGACAGTCAATAGGGAAAATTCAATGGAGTCGTCTATGGAAGTGGAAGAATTGTTCGAACAGTCAAAAGTGACTAGAATCCTAGCAAAAAAATTCAAAAAATACTGTAGAGGCGGTGTTTGAATCATGTTTTTGATGGTGGAAATGGATTCAACACTATTAAAAGCTTCTTGGGCACCTAAAATCTTGAAATTTGACAGTTGCAACTTGGATTTACAAAAACCCTTGCCAATGTTTTTCAAAATATGGTCAAAATTTCCATAACTTTCAGAACAAAAAAGCAATTTCGTTAGACTATGGCAAATTCATTACACAATTTCTACGTCTATCACTGCAAGACCACCACAAGATTCACCTATTCTGTTTCTCTCGCTACAAAAATTAACACCACTAGAAGAGCATAGGTCATTTCTGGACCACGACCCCATTTATCTTCTCCTCTTATTGTCCACGGCCCCATTTATGTTTCCTTATTATTATCTTTATAGTTAACATTTCTCCCATTTATCTCTCCTTACCAGTTTAAATCCATCTTAACTTTGGATCTATCAAGAGCTCGAGAGGGATCATGTAACACCCCAAATTCCATTAGAAAAAAACACTTGGAATTACTCTTAATTACTTTACTTTAAATCTGGTAATTTTTTAGGCTGGTTGAGTACCTAATGAAATTTTGATAGACTCTTAAAGGAAATTTATTATTATTTTTATGATTAATGTTTTAATCTAGAAAGGAAAACTCACGGGAAGACCCACCAGATTTCTCAATTTCCAGACAGTTGGGAAGGACAGTTATTGTCTTACCACTTAGAGATTTAAAGGAAAATCTCAGAGAGGAGGAGGTTTCTCTTGATCTTTTTGGTTGGAAGAAGTTTAGAGGAGGATACTCATTGGAGGCAGGACACTCCCCTAAGAGTGAATTCCTAATCTAGTTAGGACAAGTGGAAGGCTCTAAGTCGAATAGAAGACTATAAGTTCTGGCTAGGCTAAGTGAAGCCATGATGCAATTGAATTGACCAAAAATACTCTTAGATGAACTCACTGTCTATAAATTTGGAGAGCTCAGGGGGACTGGATGTAATAGGAATTCTCATTGGTAGGGAGGAGTTGTCTTCCTGAACAGGTTTTCCATAATGAATTATCAAGATGCAAATAAGTTTTGAAATTGCCCTACTATCTATTTTTATATGTCTATGTAAGAGGAGGTTTCTGACTAAATAATTATGGATAAGGAAAAGGTTTGGTAGACTCTATTGAAAATTTTTATTTGTCAACATTCAGTAAAGAAATGATGAAATAATGGTTGTTAGCAACAATGATTTGGAGAACTAATTGTTTATTTGTACATAATGTTTTCATAAAAGAAAACTGTGATTAAGATAGTTACAGAAAATGAAAATGATTAAATATATGTAGAATTTATTTCCTGGAATTACAATCAGGGTTAGGTGGTCACCTTGTAGAAGTAAGTAAGAAGAGGAAAAAAGAAACAATTGAACAAGTAATGTTCTAGAATTAAACATCAAAATGGTAAATAATTTGTATAGCTAAAGCACTGGGTACCCTAGAGTGGTGATTAGGTGACTAGGATTTTGTAAATTGTGACTTTGATTAAGGAATCATTACTTCCTAAAGCTAGGTAATTCACTGACTACTAGTAACAGTCTCGAGACCTTGAAAAGGGTAAACAATCAATACATACACATATATGAATGAAACTACTATAAATAGTTGTAATTATTTCAGACATGCAACTTTAAATTCAAGACAGTAAACAAATGAACTCCATTCAATGGCTAGAAATTAATTACCAATAGGACAAGAAATGTGTATATTCAATTGAAAACCTAAAGAGAAATATCGTAGTTACTATAACAACATCTATCATCTTTCTCTTTTGCTACGGAAGAGTTGGACTTTAGTAATCAGACGACGAGGGTTCTATTTACAGTTAAAGGAATTTGTTAATAGAATCTATTAAAGACTAATGGAACTTTTAATGGAATGATTTCAGTTGCGAGATGTAGGGAAACTGGCTTATTTTAGGAACCTGTAGGACATTTAAGGGAAGAAAATTTATCACAGCTACGCAACGAAAAATAAATAACAAAGTAGAACTTTCAAACATTTTGTACAAGAATTTATATTCTCATGTCATATCTTGCAAAGAGGAAATTACCATTAATGCATTACATGATATTGTTGCATAATTAACCTTTAAAACAAAAACCATCGTAAATAGCAAGAATGGTATCTTCTCCTATAATGGTAACTTGATCAGATTAGAATAAGAGAAGAATATATTTGCAAAACAACGTATATAACATGTTATGGGCATTATGAATTTATTGTGTTATCATTCAGACCCACCAATGCTCTAGCAACCTTTATCAGTATGATGAATGGTATCTTTCACCCTCATCTAGACAAATTTGTTTTAATATTTATTGATGATATTCTAGTATACTCCAAGAATTTGGAGGAACATACAGAACACCTCCGTATAGTATTGCAAGTTTTGCGGGAGAATCAGTTGTATGTTAAATACAACAAATGTTATTTTTATAAAGACTAAATCCAATATCTAGGACATATTATCTCTTTAGAGGGTGTAGTCGTAGACCCTGAGAAGATTAGAACCATCATGGAATGGTCTGTACCCAAAACTATGGTAGATATTAGACCTTTCATGGGTTTGGTAGGTTACTACATACTATTTATAAGGGGATCCTCCAAAATTGCTTATCCTATTACCTCTTTGCAGAAAAAGGGAAGAGACTTTCGGTGGACAACTAAATGTCAACACAACTTTAAAATATTGAAGCAATTATTAACCACAACCCCTATACTAAAGGTAGCGGAACTTGAGAAGGAATTTACAATATGCATGGATGTTTGTCAAGAGGGAGTTGGTGGTGTGCTGATGCAATGACGAAAAGTGATAACTTATAAATTGTGTAAGTTGAAGGATCATGAAAAGAGGTATTCAATGTATGATCTAGAGTTGATAGTAGCAGTGCATGCCTTGAAAATGTGGTGGCATTATTTATTAGGAAAAATGTTTCTCTTAATGATAGACCATAGCAGTTTAACAAGTTTACTTAAGCAACCCAATTTAAACGCATGACAAGCAAGGTGGACTACCTTCCTGGGTGAATTTGATTTTGACATCAAAAATTTGAAAGGAATGGAAAATCGAGTGGTTGATGCCTTAAGTAGGAGATTGCATCACATATATGAAATATCATTCACCCAGATAGAAATTAATTTCTCAAATCAAATTAGAGAAGTTGTTATGAAAGACCCCAAATATGAATTCTTGTCACAGTAAACTAACCAAATACATGATTATGGAGAACAAACTAATTATGGAATAAATAAAGGCTAGTTGTTGACTTTTACAGGGAGGATTTATGTGCCAAATCAAGAAACTATTAGGCAATATATGTTAGATGAATTTCAGAGGAGTCCATATATGGCACATCCGGGCTATCAAAAGTTATTTTCTAGAATTAAAAAGGGTTATTTTTGGTTGGGAATGAGAAGAGATATCGTAGAATACCTAGCTAAATGATTAGAGTGTCAGTTGGTTAATGCAGAACATCAATATCCAGTTGGTCTGCTTCACCCAATTCCTATTCCCGAGTGGAAATGGGATACAATTATGTTGGATTTTATAACAGGTTTTCCTATATTTAGGAAACAAAACAATTCCATCATGGTGGTGGTGGAAAAGTTAAGAAAAACAACTCATTTTATTCTTGTCAAATCCACTTATAAAACTATAGAAATTGTTGATATATTCATGAAATAAATTTTTAGATTACATGGACTTCCTAAAGTAGTGATATCCGATAGAGATATTAAATTCATCTTTGCATTTTTGAAAGCCTTATTTTATGGTTTGGGAACTAAAATTTAGTTTAGTACTACATATCGCACACAAACTGATGGGAAAATTGAACGAGTAAATCAAGTCTTGGAAGACATGTTAAGGATGTATGCAATGCAACAACCAACTAAGTGGGAAGACTACCTTCACTTAGTTGAATTTGCATACAACAATAACTACCATGAATCTCTAAAAATGTGCCCATTTGCAGTATTGTATGGAGAAAGGTGTAGAACACCAACTAACTGGAGCAATCCTGAGGAAGAGTTAATACCGTGGCCAGATACATTGATAGAAATGGAGGAGACAGTGAGAAAGGTACAACAAAATTCAAAAGTTGCTCGAGATAGAAAAAAAGCTTAAGGTAATAAAAAATGAACATATAGAGAATTTCATGTTGGTGATCATGTATATGTGAGAGTGAAGCCCAAAAAGGGTTCCTTAAGATGGGGGTTGTACGAAGTTAGGTCCTTGCTACTGTGGACCCCTTAAAATTTTGGAAAGAATAGGTCTAGTAGCTTATCAACTTGCATTACGCAGTCAAATATGAGTCCACAATGTATTTCATCTCTCATTGTTAAAAAAATATGTATATGGCATGAGACACATCATTAATTGGAAAGATGTGTAGGTAAAATGGGTATTAACAACACACACACACACACACACACACACACACACACACACACACACACACATTTATTTCTTTCCTTGACCTAGTACCGCACGATTAATGACTTATACATAGCTGATGTTACAGGTCAAGCCACGTGAAGAGTTTCAGAGAGAAATAATGCTATGAAGGTGAGCTACTACCCAATTTAAAGTGTAGTTGAAGCAGTTTAGCATAGAGGAAGCTACTTGGGAATATGAAATCTTTGTGCGACAAGCTTATCCTGGTTTTCTTATAGAATGGGTCAAAACCAAGGATGGTGTTATGCATAAAGGGGGCGAGATGTAACACCCCAAGTTGCATTAGAAAAAAATAGTTAGAATTATTGTTAATTGCTTTACTTTCAATCTGGTAATTTTTTAGGTTGGTTAAGAACCTAATGAAATTTTAATACTCCTAAAAGAAGTTTATTATTATTTTTATGATTAATGTTTTAATCTGGAAAGGAAAACTCACAGGAAGACCCACATGATTTCCCAATTTCTAGACGATTTGGAAGGACAGTTATTCTCCTACCACTTACAGATTTAAAGGAAAATCTCGGAGAGGAGGAGGTTTCTCTTGTTCTTTTTGGCTGGAAGAAGTTTAGAGGAGTGTACTCATTGCAGGTAGAACATTTCCCTAAGAGTGAATTCCTAAGCTGGTTATGACAAGTGGAAGGCTATAAGTCGAATAGAAGACTGTAAGTTTTGGTTATGCTAAGTGAAGCTCTAATGCAAATTAATTTACCAAAAGGACTCTCAGTCAAACAAACTCTCTAGAAATTGGGAGAGTTACAGGGGAGAACTGGATTTAATAGTCATTCTCATTGATAGGGAGGAGTGGTCTTCCTAAATGAGTTTTCCAGAATGGATTATCAAGATGCATATAAGTACTAAAATTGCCCTACTATTTATTTTTATATGTCGATTTAAGAGGAGGTTTCTAACTAAATAATTATGGATATGGAAAAGGTTTGGTAGACTCTCTTGGAAATTTTTATTTGTCAACATTCAGCAACGAACTGATGAAATAATGGTTTTTAGGAAAAATGTTCCGGAGAACTAATTGATTATTTGTACATAATGTTTTCAAAAAATAAATATGTGATGAAGATAGTTATAGAAAAAGAAAATTATTAAATATATGTAGAATGTCTTGTATGGAATTACAGTCAAGGTTAGGTGGTCAACCTATAGAAGTAATTATGACAACGAAACAATTGAAAAAGTAATTTTATAGAATTAAACATCAAAAGAGAAAGTAATATGTATAGTTGAAGTAATGGGTAACCTAGAGTGGTGACTAGGTGACCAGGTTACAGTAAATTATGACTTTGATTAATTAATCGGGTTAGTTCCTGAAACTAGACAGTTCACCGACTGCTAGGAACAACCCCATGACCTTTAAAAGGGTAAACAATCAAGATATACAAACAGATGAACTGAAATTACAGAAAGTAAGTCTTGAAATATTCAACATATAACCATGTGATACACTACTACAAATAGTTATACTTATTTAAAACATGCAACTTTCAATTCAAGACAGTAAAGAAATGGACTTCATTAAATCGATGGAAGTCAATTACCAACAAGACAAAAAATGTATATATTCAATTGAACACCTAAAGAGACATATCTGTGTTACTATAGAAAATTCTATCATCTTTCTCTTCTACTATAGAAGAGCTATACCTTACTAATCAGACGACGAGGGTTCTTTTTACAGTTGAATGAATTTGTTAACAGAATATATTAAAAACTAATGGAACTTTTAATAAAATAATTTAGGTGTCAAGAGGTCGGGAAACTAGCTTATTTCAAAAACCTGTAGGACATAAAAGGGAAGAAGATTTATCACACCTGCCCAACGAAAAAGAAACAACAAAGTAGAACTTTTAGATAGTTTTGCACAAGAATTCATATTCCCTTGCCATATCTTGCAGAGAGGAAATTATCATTCATGCATTACAGGTTAATGTTGCATAATTAACCTTTTTAAGAAAAGTGAAACCAATGTATATAGTGAGAACTATATCTACTCCTAGATCATATTACTGCCCAAGGAAAATGTAACAGAAAGATATTTGTACACAAAATATTGTTGGGTAGTTATAGCAAAAAATGAGACCTCATAATTTACAGAACTTGATATAACAGAAACATATTTGACAATCTTAATATCAGGACAGACCTTAACTTCTAACTCAGACCAGACAAGCTATATCACTATCAAACCCTAGGGCTGGCTAATCAAAACTTTGTTCGTAAATTGGATGGATTCATAAAACAAACAACGAAACCCTAGCCGTGAACTTTATATAAGCCAATGAGGAAGAAAATTTGGGTAAGTTAACATTCTCGTGTAGGATAACCTGATACAATAAAGAGCGGGGGAGATAATGTGGTTGTTGTGAAAATTGCTTGATAGCCAACAAAAATTAGAACCCGTAACCATTTACCTGCAAATAAATAAAGGTGAAAGTTAATTGAAGTCTTAGCTTCAAACCTGGTAATAAGGAAGAATGTAAAACACAACAAAGAACTGGTGTTGGTTCTCACCTACCAAGGGTAGCTAGCCTTGGTGTAGCGGCATAGGAAAAACCTACAGGAGAATAGGTAAGGACGCTGGTGAAAATCGTTGAAATCTTCAATAAGGATAATCAAAGAACTCTGTTGTGAGTACTTGTGCCACAAGACCAACCAAGACTCTAGTGAACAACCTGTCATGGATGTTGGACGTTGAGCCTGCAATCACCAATGTATGGTGAGCAAGGGATATAAAAAAAATCATGCTAAACAAGTTATGGCATTGATGGTTGTGGCTTAGCAAAACTTAGAGAGAAAAATTGTGTACCTATGGCAAACAATTCTCGAGCATTATCAAAACCCTACAGGGGAAAGGTTGCAAAGCTCCAAGTGGTTTCGACAAGAATGGGGAATTTTAGTCAAGGCTAGGGAGGTAGTGAGTTACCTCAACCGTCCTAGAGTGAACTCCATCGTTAGATTCACTCGTTCAAGAATATGGCCCTGATTAGGGCAAGCAATGCTAGCAACGAGATTGAGATGGATCATCATTAATATAGCAGGTACTCCTCACAGCATGTCAATGATCTATAGATCGACATGGTGTGTTGGTATGGGCTATATTAATATTTATCGCCAAAACAATTATAACATATACACATTATAGGTAAAACATGTGAATACCAACCATTAAATATGCACAAATCTTATACCTGTAGATTTGTTAGGTGCGAGGCATATGAAAACCTAAAAATTAATGAGGGGAATTTAATCAATTACGTATTTTTGGAAACTTTACATATAACCTAAATACTAGACTCCTATTGATGTTTATCATGGTGGAATTCAATTTATAAACATTTATGGTTGATTAAGCAATAAAGTGATAAATAAAGAATAAATGAATTGTTTTATTTTACTAAGTTTTAATTTCTTCATATGAGTAGTATTAGAATGGATGAACCAAAAATGGATGTTGGATAAACCTCTAAGTCTAAAAGACTTCATATAAGAGGTAAAAGGTGCCAAATGGCACAAATCCTTTGTAAATCAGAGGAAAATCAAAATCGCAGCCTACTCTCAGAAATAGTCTCATTGCAGAGACCCCTTCATTCTAAAACTGACGCAATTAGAACAAAACAAAACGGACTCCAGAAGTACGAGTTATTGTAAAATGAAAATTGCCCAATGTCCTTAGAAAAGGATGCAATTTCATTGAATTTTGAACTATATTGAAAATTTTGAGTTTTAGTATAGGCTCACGGGCCAATCCATAGCTGACACATGGCAGGCCGGGATTGGGCCATGTGGCCCTATTTGATTGGTCAAAGAAGAAATATCACATCGTTAATGTGCCAAAGGGAAGGATTTAACCATAGGTCTTAAATTGTTGCGATATGCAATTACCAATTTATCGCATCGCAAAAAGCCAAAGCAAGGATCACGAAGATAAACACTTTTACAAGCAAACCTTAATAAGGCAGCGGACCAATCGATGGTGTGGAACAGGGGCTTGTTACGGGGGCTTGTATATATATATATATATATATATATATATATAATATTATAATATATATATATATATATCGCATCACAATAAAATAAAGGGCGAACAACAAGCCTGAAACACAAGCGACATGCGATTGCGATCTCCACTTTATTGCATCGGAGAAAAGCCAGTGGAGTGGATGGGACCTTTAGGCCTCAAGTGATTGCAATATGCGATTGCCGTGATATCACATCGCAATGTTCCATTGAACGTTGAATGGACCCCAGGCCATTTACATATGTGATATGCGATGGGGATGCGTGGACCCAAAAAGATTTATGAATGCAGTTAAATGCCATTTGAGATCTGGCCTTGAGCGTTTTGGGTGGATTTCTTTATATTTCCCATATATTCCATTATTTGGGGTTTTGTTCGGGTTTGGCCGTGGGCCATGGAGTAGGTCAATTATGATATGCAATAGCGATTCCCAGGCAGATTCGATGGTGCTATAAAGCATAGTTATGAATATTTCATGTCCAGATGAACAATGTTCTCTGAATTCTTCCACATTTGGTAGTGTTTTCCTGTGTAAATATGAAAACGACTATTTCAAAGGATTACAAGCGTCGATTTCCCTTCCGTGAAAAACAAGTGGCCACCATACCTTGGGATGTTATCAATGATTGTTAAACGCTCCAGAAGGAAGATGAAGGGATAGCGACTGGGAAGACAGAAAGCCTAAGAGAGCTAAAAAAAACAGACAAGTGCCGACGGGCTTAAAAAAAGTTGTTTCATGACAGAAACAAGGTTGGTTGAGTCTGAGAGCACAATTGAGAGGCATAAGAAGGCAGCGCGGAGATAGAGGAAGGTGCAGAGGAAGGTCCAGAAGCTCGCGGAGGCTTGGATAGTGAGAATTTTCCAGGAGGGCAGTCCACAACGTGAAATGAATGCATGGGCAGAGTTGGAGCATTGAGGAACCCATTGGGAAGCTCCATATGCCAGAGCGCTTTATAGGAGATAGCCAATAGAGGTTGGAGAGGCAGAGCCAGAGCACTTAATAGAGCAAAGCCACCAGAGGTTGAGGGCAACATATAAATGCTTTAGTGAAGTATCAGATAGAAAAGAGACTAAATGATCGAGCTGTTTCTAGTGTTGTTTGAGTTGAAGACAAAGGAGGAGTCTAGAGACAGTAAACAGTTCTGAGGGAGTCAGAGAAGCTAGAAGCTCAAAGGAGATTAGAGCACTGACTGAAAGAATTAGTCCAGAGAAGCCTAGTTTTTTTTTGCAGCTAAATGACAGCCAGGGGTAAGATGGTATTCTGAGCCCACTGGTTCACTTTTAAACCATATGGAGTTGAGTAACAGACTTGTAAAAGAATTCAACAATAATCCCAAAGAGCCTAATCGAGTTGATTAGAGCTCAAGGAGACATAGCCCAAGATATTAGGGTGAACTCCATATTACATTGTTTTCTTATGTGTTTGCTTCTTTTCTGCTTTATTTACTGTTATATGTGTTTTACATCAACATAAGCACATTCACATATCAGCACAAACAACATATTTTAAAGCATATAATCAACTGGAAACAACTACAAGCATACACCTCTAATTTCAAGCATTTCTTAATTTCGCATTGGTTAATCAATAAGACTTGGGAATATTTAAAGCTTTGGAAGTGGGAGAGGTTCTTGTAAGCTAGACAAGAAGCCTAAGAGCCCCATTTTCAGATCAGGTGGTATCAAAGCTTAAGTTTGATTAATGACACCTTTAAGAAGGTTATATTAGAATGCTTGATTGACAGAGCAAAGGATGCTTGTCTGAAAGGTGTTTGAACAGCAAGAGGTTGATTGTATGCTAGTTTGTAGACTGACTATTTGTTGAGTTTGCAGAGAAAAGGGGGAAGCCATTGATAGCTCAGTCCAGGAAGGATAAGAAGGAGAAGGGTTGAAGGAATTCTTCTATCCCAAAGGACCTCAAGGCAATCCAAAGCATAAGAGGTTTGTTGCAAGAGGTTACTTAAATAAGCTCTTTATTTATCTTGTTGAAATTTTTTTGTTCATTGGCATAATGACAACTTCTACAAGTGGGTCCTCAAATTAGGCTCTCTTCACGAGACTCTTTGATGAAGACATGAAGCAATAATTGTCCACCATGATGGATATGGTGAGAGACATATATGAGGATGGAAGGAAGAGCATCATGCTTAGAAAGCAGCTGAATTCAATGAAGGAAGAGAAACAGTTGCTTGTTGACAAATTGCAGGAAATGGAGAGGCAACTTCATATTGCAAATATGAACCTGAAAAGGATGCATGAGTTGGAAACACATCTCTTTGTTTCCCAAGAAGCCTTAGTCAAGTACCAACTTGAAGAAAAGGTAAGCCATTCCAGTTTGTCTTCAAATTCTTCCGAGAATGATTGTATTGGTTCTTTTGAGAAACATACTAAAGGCATAGGTTCCAAGCTAATGTCCAAGATGGGCTATGAGGGAAAGGGCTTGGGAAAGCATGCACAAGGTATTTTTGAACCAATAATGGTTGAGGAAAGGCCTAAATATTTGGTTCTTGGCTACGGAAAGTCTTATGGAGAGAATTACAAAGTTGCCATGAAAGCCATTGAAACAGTGCTAAGAAGGAGTTTCATTTCATGTCCTCTACCTTAGAAGTGCAAAGGTTGTATTCAAGAGGAATACAATAGCTTGAAACATCAATTACAGGATGCAGGTGTTCAGAAGCACACAATTGACCAAAGAGTTGGTGAGACTCTAACAACCTTGAAGAGTTTGATGGTGCTCCAAAGGGAGCCACTTCTTCATTTGCTTCACCTCCTCATGAAGGCAATAAAGGTGAAAGAGGCAGGTATAAATCTAGTTCTAATTATATTCCTTTTGATTTTGCAAAGAATGATAAATTTCCACATAGATATGGGAAAATAATTACATGTTCCTTTTGTGGTTTGGATAACCATGATGTTTCTAGATGTTGGAAGAGAATGACCGCATATAGGAAGCAGAAGAAGGAAAGGAAGCAAGCAGCCAAAGGTCCATTGGACAAGGCAAATCATGCTATCAAGAGGATGCACATGCAGTGCACTTAATGCCATAAGCAAAGACAAATTGCTGCAAAGTGTTTGACACTGAATCCAATAATGCTTCCACCAAAGCTGAAGAAAGTGGAAAGAGAAGATGGCAAGAATGGAAGTGAAGATTCCATGAATGATGTGTCTCAAAATGATTCACATGTTGATGCTGATGTGCAGGCAAGGGTAGTACCTTTGAAAAGGATTGGTAAGGAGCAGTTAGAGTTCTTATCCGACTAAGATTGCATGTCTATTGATGCATCTACATTATATTTCATTACATCTTCGAAAGTACAGTGTGCTTAAGCGGAATTTGAAAGGTGAAATGCATGCATGAGCTTGAGATACATGAACATAAGGATGTTGATGATTTCCTTGTTTTTGAACATGTATGTGTAATTAACTTGCAGGGTTGATTGCTTTGACATGCATGTGATGCCATGTTGACTTGGGAGAAGTTAACTTGGTCTCCAAGTGGAGATAATGATGAAATGTTTCATCTTTTGGAAAAAGAGTCCTAATGGACTTTTTCTACATGCTTGACTTAAGGGTAATCTGTTTAAAGGCATGTTCTGTGGGCTTCTTATCTAGTTCATCATTTGTATGTAGATGTAAGACATGGAGGTGTTCACAAGATGTGAAATTTGTTTCTTTTGTTGAAGCAGGAGTTAGTCCATCCAGTTGTTGTCTGTATGCATGTTGTTGTTAACAATGGTTGTTGGCAGCGTGTCAAATAGGTACAAATGAAAGTTTTGTGGAGCAGATGTACTTCATATTTGTTGAGCCACCTTGGATCAATGATCAAGGCAAAGAAGCTCAAACTACCTTCTATGACCATTTCAGTAGAAGTTCTACAGGAAGGCAAGGAGGAAGACAGTTCTTCCCAAGAAGACCAACCCATCCAAGAAGGGAAGTGGTCAAAAACTTTGGTTCAAAGGAACTATGCAAAGGCAAGTGTAGGGAGGCTGAAAGAAGAGGGTGAGCCACTCTCATTTACTGCTCAGATCAACATATCAGTCTTTTGGAGACCAAAAGTTCTCTTAGTGGGAAGGCATGATACAAAAATGGATCCTAGATAAACCTCTAAGTCTAAAAGACTTCATATAAGAGGTAAAAGGTGCCAAATGGCACAAATCCTTTGTAAATCAAAGGAAAATCAAAATCACAAGATACTCTAAGAAATAGTCTCATTGCAGAGACCCCTTCATTTTGAATTTAACGCAATTTGAACGGAACAAAACGAACTCCAAAAGAAGGAGTTATTGTAAAATCAAAATTGCCTAATGTCCTTAGAAAAGGAGGCAATTTCATTGAATTTTGAACTATATTGAAGATTTTGATTTTTAGTATAGGCTCACGGGCCAATCCACAGCTGACACATGGCAGGCCGAGATTGGGTCACGTGGCCCTGTTTGATTGGTCAAAGAGGAAATATTGCATTGCAAATGTGCCAAAGGGAAGGATCATGGAGATAAACACTTTTACAAGAAAACCTTAATAAGGCAATGGACCAATCGATGGTGCAGAACAGGGGCTTGTTATATATATATATACCATGGAGAGTATAAGGCGAAGTGTGAAGACCAGTGGTGTGGTGGTTGTTTTCGAATCTTTCAATGAGAGAAATATCCCGACATTCGTCTTTCTGTTTATCAAGTAAGTACTGAGTCTAGCATCTTTCCTTATTAGTATCAGAGCCCTTACTAATTTTGTGATCTGTGAGAAGTAATATAAACTATAGACAGAGTCTGAAGCAAGCCAAGAAGCCTTCAAACCACTTTTGTTCTACAATTGTGAATTAAATAGAAACTACTTCACTCCATCTCTAGTTTAGTTTATATTCTAAGTTTCTTCTATGTGTTTCAAATGGATTGTATGATAAAAGCATTTTCTTTGGTAAATAGAACAAGGATTGATGAAGTAAATAGTAGAGAAGCTGAACATGATATAGAGAAACAAACAATAATAGGTCCTTCTAGATGGAATCCTCCTGAGTTAACCAACTCTCAGTTCTATAAGGACACTACTATGCAAGTACTTACCAAGAAAATCATACTCAAAGAAGTAGAATTAAAAATACGAATTTCAGGAGAAGCAACGCAAATAGTTGGCCTAAAATTATTTCAAGAAAAAGAGTTACAAAAATTTCAAGAGTATGTCAAGGCCAAAAAATATTCCTATATACATTTTGGTGGCATCAGATTAGGTTTAGTAACTTTATTTAGAAATGGGATAAATGCTCCAGGCTTAGCAGAATTGTTTGACTCCAGACATTTAGATTATGAACAAGTTAGAATCAGGTCAATCACAGGAAATTTAATTGCAGGATGTCAATATGGAACCATTTGCCCAAACTATACAATGAGCTTACCTGATAAGCATATTAAGTATGCATGGAAGTTAATGATAGGGGTGCAACATCTGAAAATGTTGCCACAATCCGAATATCTGTAAATAATTATGCAAGTCTCTTTTCAGTTAACCAATTTAGCTCATCCTAAGATGAAACAACCCATTCTTAGAGATTGTGTTACAATAGGGCTAGCAACAACAAAAGCTCAAGGAGTAACCTACGGAGAAGTAGGTTTACCAGAAAGTTGGTATTTTGAATATCAACAAGCAACCAAGGCAGTAAAGAAAAATAAGCATCCCCAGAGGATAGCTTATTCAGAAGGAAAAATCCAAATAATTCCTTCTCATATAGCTTAGATAGAAAGGCCTATCTTTAGACCTCCAAGGTTATCTATAGATAATCCAAGAAATATGATAGAAATAGATAAACTAAACCAACCAAGCAGCAGTAGGTCACATAAGTTAGAAAATAGTAATCGATTGATTATACCAGAAGAAAAGCCATTCATGATAAAATCGTTTCAGTTCAGAGGAGTGATGTTTCAAACATCTGAAGAGCCAAAGGTACCTAAGGGATATAGATCATTATATGAATCTGATAGTCAAATGTGTTTACCAAAAGGATACCATGCTTTAAATCAAAAAGAATTTAGAGCATCCTCATCGTCTATCCCTCAAGTAGAAGAATGGAAATTTCAAGGGAAAAGATTTCATAGAGGTGGAAAATGGCGACCTAAGACAAAATATTGTACTACCAGTGACAATAAGTCACAACATCCAAAAACAAGAGCTGATTGTGCTCCTTTGTTAGAACATGCAGCTACATCTCCAAAAGATCTAAACGAATCTTATCAGATATCAAATCATTTGTCAAACTAGTGCAATCATGCTTCTAAAGCAATAGATGATTTAGGATGTCAGGCTGAGAGATATTGCAAAATTTAAAGTTAGTTGAAGATAATTTAACTTTAGACAGACAATCAAAGGAAGAATGCAGAAAGAAAAGGGAACTTAAGAAAAATAAGAAATTTGAATCTAATAAATTTCAAAATTTGGGCTCATGGCAATATTTTAAGCAGGATGATTCAAAAATCTCTATTTCTCAGTCCATCCTCGAACCAAAAAACGGTGAAGTTTTTCCTTTTCTGACGGGGAAGGAATAAAAAAGACATTAAAATAAATACCAAAAATATATGACTTTAAAAAAGGAAACTTAAAATTAGAAGAAGCAACAAAGAAATTTCCTAGTTTTATAAGACCCAGTCTCAATAAAGCTCATATTTTCCATTCAATACCAAGGTATCCAAAGATAGAACAAGATCTAATGGCATCAAATAGAAATGGATACATTCTAGATCTAGATCATTCAGAAAATCCTGAAGGCTCAATAAGAGTCTGTATTGGTGCTTTATGGCAAATGCAATTAACAGCTAAGTTGGATAATGCTTCAATATTTAGCTTGGCAGAAAAAAGGATGATTGGTATAGTCTATCTTTGGTGGCAAGTACCATCACAGGTTGAACGAGAAGAAGTCATAAAAGTAGGACTCCCAGTATTTGAGCAATTATTGAGAACCCAATTCTGTATAGAGCCAGAGGACTTAAAGGAACAAGCTATGGTTGATTTAGCAAGAATGGAATTAAAAGATGCCAAACATCTAGATGAGTACTCAAGAGAATATTTCAGGTTGGTAATGACTACAGAATTGAGCAATGACTTAATGAATAAGGTCACATATTTATCAAAACTCCCAAATAATATAGGTGACTTAGTGTTAAAAGATCTAGAAGAAAATGGTAAATCTTTGCAAACAATCTATTGGGTAGATCTTATAAATCATTGTAAGCAGAAATTGAAATATCTATGCTGGCAAAAGAATGCTAAAAAAATTGCTACAAAATCTTCACAGGAATGTTGCAAAGAACTTCTCCCATGGACGCCTATTAGAAAGAAGCATCATAAAAAGAGAAGGTATGGGAAATACAATGTAAGAAGGGTAGCAAATCCAAAAAATCCGTTTCCAAAATATAGATATTTTAAAAGAAGAAATGCTCCAGTGAAATCTAGATGTTGTTTTATCTACAAAAGGAAAGGGCATTTTGCTGCTAAATGTCCAAAAAACACATTTTCAAAATTAAAGAAATGTTTGGAAATGGATGAATTTATAGATGATTGGTCTATTGTAGATAGAGATGATGATTGCTCTGAAGTTTTATGTTATCTAAAACTATATCTGAAGCAGATGATACAAAAGAAGAAAATGATTTAAATACAAAACAAAAAATGAATATTTGTATCAATTCAGATTGTGAATTAGAATCAGAATAAGGAATTAAAAGACTTAAGCATTTCACACTTTAGCGAAATAGAGGTTGAATCAGAAGAATCAGAAGACAAAGAATTAGAAATAAAGGATGAAGCAGAAATCAATATAAGATCAGTCATGGGTAATGAAACCGTAAGTGATATCTATTAAAAGCTCCAAACCTTTTCCCTGCTCCAAAAAACATTGGTCATTCAACTTATTTTGATTCTTCTAATCACTATGATGTAAAGGATGAAAGTAATTTGATGAAGAAAATAGTTAAGCCAATGATCTCTTGTACATAACAATAGAATTACAGTCGGGTAATAGTTGGATTGAAGTTGATGCTTTCAATTATTCTTGAGGATCTAATAATCTAGCAAGTCCAAGCCTATTCAAATCCTCTTGGAAGCTATTAAAAAATCTCATTAATTCAGAGACAATTGGAGGAAATATTACCTTAACACGTTATGTAGATAATATTCCGATGAGAGTAGGAGGGAGTATTATAAAAATTTCAGCCATCCAGTATTATGATCAGTCAAGCAGTCTGATATTGGGTAAGCTGTTCATAACATCTGTTCTCCCAATGACAATCGCCAGAGACAAAATAATCTGCAATATTAAGAAAAAAGTAGTATGTGTAAATATGATACCTCTAGCAAATTTAGAAGTAAAAAATAAAAAGATGAACAAGAAACCCAAAATGAGAAAGCAAGAAAATCATAACAATGACTAGCAAAAAGTGTTACAGAACTATCAAATAAAGGAAAAGCAACAACATCTTAACAAAGCTATCAGAGAAGACAATTGGTCAGAAGAACAAAAGGAAATCCAAAAGAAGCTACTTAAATTATGTTCCAACAATCCTCAAGAATTATGGGATAGAGAAAGTCCAATGCAAGACATAGAGACACTCCATGACAATGGAGTTTAAGGAGGTATAATTCCTTGCACACCTCAGGACGAACAAAAAATTAAAGCACAGGTATGAGACCTACTTGAACTTAAACTTATTGAAGAATCAAGTTCTCAATATTCATGCTCAGCTTTCATTGTAAGGAATCATGCGGAAGTGGTTAGAGGAAAGGTCGGAATGATTATCAATTATAAACCACTTAATGCTATTACAAGTGATTTCAAATATCCGCTCCCGAGACAAGAAGTTATAATGAAAAATATTCAAAAGTCTAAGATAATCCCTAAATTTGACATGAAGAGTGGATATTATCAAATTCAATTCGTACCAGAAGACAGGCATAAAATAGCATTCTCATGTCTAGCAAGATTCTTTCAGTGGAACGTAGTTCCCTTTGGTCTAAAAAATGCACCTGCTTTCTTTCAAAGAAGAATGGATAGTATTTTTGGCAGGTATGATTTTATAATTGTGTATATAGATGATATTCTGATACATAGTTAAAATATAGAAGAACATATTCTACATCTATATATTTTCATGAAAGAAATAGAAGCCCATGGAATTGTATTATCAGATAAGAAGATAGAGTTGTTCAAAGAGACTATTGAGTTTCTTCAGATTATTATAATCAACGGACAAATCCAAATGCAGCTTCAGATTGTACATAAAATTTCCATTTTTCTAGATGAGTTGGGAGACATAAATCATATTCAAAGATTTTTAGGAATACTAAACTATGTACATAAATATATTCCTTTGTTATGAGAAAAGACAAAAAATATCAGAATACACTTACATGGTGGATGGAGCAGCGCTGCAACTATAGCAGTTAAACAAATCAAGAAAGAAGCTCAGCGCTTGCCAAAGCTAAAACCTCCAGGTAACGAATAGCTCATTTTACAAACAGATGCATCAGATGAATTTTGGAGGCCAGTTCTCATCGAAAAAGGAGAAAATAATGAAGAACAAATCTATGCCTACAAATCAAGACAATTGTCAGCAAGTAAAAATAATTATTTTATAGTAGAAAAAGAGACTTTGGCCATATTCAATGGAGTGCAAAAATTTGAATTATATCTTGCACGAGTACATTTTATTATCAGAACTGATTGTAAAAACTTTCAATACTCAGTACTTACTTGATAAACATAAAGACGAATGCCAAGATATTTCCCTCACCGAGAGATGCGAAAAAAACCACCACACCATTGGTCTTCACACTTTTCCTTATACTCTCCAAAGGTCTTTCGAGAAATACAGAACTATCCTCGGACATGCGGCCCAACAGGATTCTATATTAAATCAAGCAAACATGTACATACCATGTGAACAACATAATATGAGACCACACCTCATGATACCTTCTCATTTTCAAAACACTTACTTATAGACTAGAGAAGTCTCTTTGGATTCTAAATCTGGATTTCAAACTTAACCTAAGAATCTGAATGATTGAGGGTCTTGTCGGGACTCGTACTCGCACAATGTCTACTCAATATTTCCAAAAGAAAAAGCAAAATATTCTTTGTACAAAATTATCCACTATGGCTATCATCATAGACGCAAGGGTCCATGTTGTGATAATTGTAACATGGACCCTTGTGTCTATGATGATATCCACAGTGGATAATTTTGTACAAAGAATATTTTGCTTTTTATTTTGAAAAGATTGAGTAGACAAGGTGCTAGTATGAGTCCCAGCAAGAAACTCAATCATTCAGATTCTTAGGTTAAGTTTGAAATTCGGAATTAGAATCCAAAGAGACTTATTTGGTCTATAAATAAGTGTTTTGAAAATGAGAACGCATCGTGAGGTGTGCTCTCGTATTATGTTGTTCACATGATATGTACATGTTTGCTTGATTTAATATAGAAGCCTATTGGGCTGCCTGTCCAAGGACAGTTATGTATTTCTCAAAAGACCTTTGGAGAGTATAAGGCAAAGTGTGAAGACTAGTGGTGTGGTGGTTGTTTTCGCATCTCTCGGTGAGAGAAATAACCCGACGTTCATCTTTCTTTTTATCAAGTAAGTACTGAGTCCAGTACTGAGTACTGAAAGTTTTTACAATCAGTTCCGATAATAAAATGTACCAGTGCAAGATATGATTCAAATTTTTGTACTCCATTGAATATGGCTAAAGTCTATTTTTATGTTGTAAAATAATTCTTTTGACTTGCTAATAATTCTCCTGATTTGTAGGCACATATTTGTTCTTCATTATTTTCTCCTTTTTCGATGAGAGCTGGCCCCAAAAATTCATCTGATGCATCTGTTTGTAAAACGAGCTGTTTGTTACATGAAGGTTTCAGCTTTGGCAAGCTCTGAGCTTCTTTCTTGATTTACTGAACTACAGTAGTTGCAGTGCTGCTCCATCCGCAATTTAAGTGTTTTCTAATATTTTTTGCCTTTTCTGATAACAAAGGAACATATTTATGTACATAGTTTAGTATTCCTAAAAATCTTTGAATCTTATTTTTGTCTCCCAAATCATCTGGAAAACTGGAAACTTTTTGTACAATATGAGGCTGCATTTGGATTTTTTTGTCGATTATAATAATCCCAAGAAACTCAATAGTCTCTTTGAACAACACTATCTTCTTATCTGATAATACAATTCCATGGGCTTCTATTTCTTTCATGAAAATATATAGATGTAGAATATGTTCTTCTATATTTTCACTATGTATCAGAATATCATCTATATACACAATTATAAAATCATACCTGCCAAAAATACTATCCATTCTTCTTTGAAAGAAAGCAGGTGCATTTTTTAGACCAAAGGGAACCACGTTCCACTGAAATAATCCCGCTGGACATGAGAATGATGATTTATGCCTGTCTTCTGGTCTGATATAAATTTGATAATATCCACTCTGTTGGCATTATGTTTCTGGTATGGTTATACGTTACAGATGTTGTACTTGATGGAAACACCCGTGGCAAGGCTCTCAATATGTTGAAAATTAAGAAGTACGTAGGAGAACAGTTCAGAAGATGCGTACCCGCAGGTACACCGTGAAGGGACCGCAGCCAGACACGCAGGTCAGCCGTTCAGGAGGTGCGTACCCCCAGTGCACTCACTTCAAGGCAGATAAAAGCACACGTGGGGTTTCTTATGTTTAATCTTTGGTATTTAGCCGACGGTATTTGTGTTATTATGGTTTTGGCTCGTGGTATTGATCCATGTTTTTAGGAGGAGCTTGCCTATATAAAGCAAAGGAGATTCCTTGGCTAAGCATCTTTTGCAAATTGAATATCTTAAGATCTGAAATATTGGGTTATTGTTTCAAAAGATTGATCTATATGAAAGTGAAGTGGAAAGCGAATCTGTGAAGGGTGATCTCTCGAGTGCATGATCAGATCTGGGCATTCGACTAACTGTAGCACACTGGTGATCTGCAAATTCGGCCCTAATCAGAAGTACGCAAGTGCTTAATGGTGCCTCTACGTGGGTACGCAGAGAAGAAACTGGCGAATTGCGTGGGTACACAGAGCAGAAGAAGGGTAACTGCGTGGGTACGCAGAGCAGAAAGAGGCAAACTCCGTGGGTACGCAGAGCAGCAGTGGTTCAGGTGCATACACACAGTCAAAGTACGTGGCGCGATAGTCTTTCTGAGTGCGTGACTGAAGTGGCAGTACGTGGCGCGATAGTGCATCTGGGTGCGTACTATACGCAGCGCGGTAGAAGAAGCAACGCGTGGGCATGCGGTGCAGCAGAAGAAACTCTACGGGTATACGCAGGGAAGCAGAAGGTGAAGTGCGTAGCGATGCAGGCCAGAGAAAGGAAAATTGCGTATCTGTCTCATGACTTTCTATTTTTCTGTTGATTAGGTGTTCTGGGTTTAGTTCTGTTTTGTTGATCTGGTTACTGCAGTTGACTGTGAAATCTACATGTACTTGATGATCATTTTATGTTTATGAAAAGTTGTCCTTGTAAAAAAAGAAGTAGGGGGTTGTAGCTCCCTTCCAGGAGAGACTGGAAAACGAGAGAGAGCTGTAGCTCTCTGCAGGTTGTAGCCTGCGTATTGGCAAAGGACTGCACCAGTACAAGACCATTGTAAAAGGAGTTTCTAATTTGAAAGAAGATAGAGACATATTGCAGCAGGTGGTTTTCACCCACATTGGGTTTCCACCTTATATCTGGTGTTCTCTGATGTGACTATCTATTTTTCCTTGTTCATGCTCATTATTTTATGGTACTAATATACAAAAATAATTCAAAGTGTAAATAAGGAAGATTTGTTAAAAGAACTAGATAATACTGATTCACCCCCCCTCTCAGTATTATTTCCAACAATTGGTATCAGAGCAGGTCCTTCTGAAGAAGCTTGATCACTTGAAGAAATATCCTTCATCATGAGCAACTACGAGAGGGAAGCATCTATCAGGCCACCGATTTTTGATGGGACAAACTTCAATTATTGGAAGGTAAGAGTTACTGCATATCTTCAATCTCTTGGTACAGATGTTTGGGATATCATAGAGACAGGCTACAATTTTCCTTCAGCTACTCCTACAGATGCGGCCGAAAAGAAGAAATATGAAACAAATACTAAAGCAGTCAATACTTTGCTGGGATGCTTATCTCAAACAGAGTTTGTGAATGTTATGCAATATAAATCAGCAAAAGAAATATGGGACAATATTGTCTTGAGCTACGAAGGAGATGAACAGGTAAAGCGTTCTAAACTTCAAACTCTCAGGATTCAGTATGAGAATCTCAGGATGTATAATGATGAAAGTGTGGCTAACTACTTTCTTCGGGTAGATGAGATTGTTAATTGCATGAAAAAATTTGGGTGAAGAAATAAAAGAGGCTATTGTGGTTGAAAAGGTTCTAAGATCATTGTCCCCCAAGTTTGAATCTAAAGTATCTGCAATAGAAGAAAAAGAAAATCTAACGAATTCTTACTATGTCTCAGCTACATGGGATTCTAACTGCTTATGAAATGAGAAAGGGAGGTCCATCAGATAGAAGAGAAGCTGCTTTCAAGGCATCAGGCAAAGGAGATTATTATGAAGCAAGCCACGTCCCAGAAGAAGAGGAAGAAGAATCAAACTTTGTCAGGAATCTTCAAAGGGGTTCTGGAAGGTTCAGAGGTAAGTTACCTTTTAAATGCTTTGCTTGTGGAAGAGTAGGTCATTATGCTGCAAAATGTCCTTATAAGGACAAAGGAAAGGAACCTGCTAGATGGAACAAGAAACAGGGTGCAAATAAGAAAAGCTACTACACTCATAAAGATAGTGATGGTCTATCAAATAGCGATGAAGATGAACAAGGTAAGGAATATAAACTATTAATGGCATTTGAAGATGATGATTATATGGATGCTATAGATGTGGATAACCTTTTTGAAGAAATTACTAGACTCAAGAGATGTATAGAAGAAAAGAATATGATCATTGATACTCTACAACTTCAAATTGATGAAAAGGAAAACATTTTGAAAAGTTAGAAGGTGAAATTGTTTCTCTTAGAAAAGAGATTCAGAAAACAAAAGCTATTAATCTTAAGTTTGTCAAAGGATCTAAAACTCTGGATGAGATTATTAATGTACAACGTTCTCCTCTAAACAAGACAGGTCTGGGCTATAATGGAGAAACTTCTCAAGCATCCACTTCAAAAAGTTATCTTGATGCAGCAAGAAGGTATGAGCAAAGGCCTAATAGAAATCTTCAGGTAAATCAGGGACAAACTTTCTCAAGGACGAACAAAGAATATCAAGAAAATCGGGAGCAGGCTATTTTAAGGACAAACATAAGCTACAATCAGCCACAGGTAAAATCTTCCCAATTTTCTTCAAGAATGGATGGCAGTAGAAACTACAATCGGTTGGATGAAAGTCGCAGGAATTTCTTCAATGGCCAATGTTTCTCTTGCCATAACTTTGGTCACAAAGCAACTCAATGTGTTGCCTATAAAACCATCATGACTAGAGAAGCTCAAAAACAAAGAAGTATGCAACAAAGAAGTATGCCTGAAATCACGAAGAGGACCTATAACAACTTTTCCGCCCTTGAAAGTGAAATTGAATGTTCTATTTGTAATAATTTTGGTCATGAAGATTCTGAATGCAGGAGCAGGTTTTGGAAGACAACTCAGAAGGAACAAATCTCAAGTGCCAAAACATGGAGAATAAAGGAACCGCAACCGGACAGATGTGGGATAGCTTTATATGTGGAAGGGCAGGAAAGTCAATGGGACATCGACAGCGGATGTTCGAAGCATATGACAGGTGATAAAGAAAAACTTGAATCATATATTGTTTTAGAAAAGGGAAAGAAAGTCTCTTTTGGAAATGATACTCCAGCAGCCATAAAAGGGAAAGGCATTGCACAGTTAAAAAAGGATGTCAAGGCAGGAAATGTTTTGTATGTTGATGGTTTGAGACATAATTTATTGAGTGTCAGTCAGATGTGTGATAATGGGACCGAGGTGATATTTCGATCAGATGGGTGTAGGGTTTGTGATCTTGATACAGGAAGAACAGTAATCAAAGGAAAAAGAACTCCAAACAATCTATACATATTTGAAGAAGGAGAACAACAATGTTATCTAAGCAAGGATGATGAGCACTGGTTATGGCATCGAAGGTTGGGGCATCTAAGCTTTTCACAAATAAGGAAAGCATGCAAATATCAAGCAGTTCGTGATCTTCCAGATATCAAAATTCCTGACAACAACATGTGCAAATCATGTCAGTTTAGAAAACAAACCAAAACTAACTTTCCAGAGAAGGAAGGATCGGCTAGCATGCCTCTTGAGCTAGTTCATACAGATACATGTGGTCCATTCAGGAAAAGAACACCTAGAGGAGAAGAATACTTGATATTATTCATCGACGATTTCTCGAGGTTTGTCTGGTTAGGACTTATGAAGCACAAAGATGAAGAATTTGAAAAATTCAAATCCTTAAAATCCTTGGTTGAAAATGAATCAGGTCACAAAATTAAGTGCCTTAGATCCGACAGAGGTGGGGAGTTTACCTCAAATGAATTTTTCGATTTCTGTGAAGAACATAGGATAAGAAGAGAATTCTCTACAGCTAGAACTCCTCAGCAAAATGGAGTGGTGGAAAGAATGAACAGAACAGTCCAACAAATGGCTCGTGCTATGCTTGATGAGGCAGGAACTCCTAACTTTCTGGGGTGAAGCTGCTCATGTTGCGGTGGTTATTCTCAACAAACAAATGTCCGGGTGAACAGCACTCAAACTCCTCATGAGCTCTGGAATGGTAAGACTCCTTCGGTAAAGCACTTCAAAATCTTTGGGAGCAAATGCTATATTAAGAATACTGATGAGCAGCTTGGCAAACTTGAACCTAGAGCAGATGAAGGCATTCTTCTTGTTTACTCTCCACATAGCAAAGCATACAAGTGCTACAATAAAAGACTTGGCAGAATTGTTGAAAGCATTGATGTAGTGGTTGATGAGAAGGGATACATTCCTAGACAAGTACATCATGAATACATCAAAGAAGATGAAGGCTACCCTCAACAACAGAATGATGAAGAACCTTAAGAAGAACCTCAAGAAGAACCAGAGGAGCAGACAAGAATAGAAGAAAAGACTCCATCGAGATATGTTCAAAAGAATCATCCAGAATCTCAGATTATGGGGCAGAAAGAAGCAGGTGTACAAACAAGAAGAACAGTTGTAGAAGCCTCAAGCTATTTGGCATTACTCTCCTCGACTGAACCACAAAATGTGAAAGAGGCATGCAAAGATGAATGTTGGATAAAAGCAATGGATGAAGAACTTGAGCAAATCGAAAGGAACAACACTTGGGAACTGGGTCCTAGACCAAAGGATAAGAATGTTATCGGAACAAAATGGGTCTTCAAAAATAAATTGAATGAAAATGGAGAAGTAATTAGAAACAAGCCCAGACTTGTTTGTAAAGGGTATGCGCAGCAAGAAGGAATAGACTTTGAAGAAACCTTTGCTCCCGTTGCAAGACTTGAGGCCATTCGAATGTTTCTTGCTCTCTCAAGTTTTCAAAACTTCAAAGTATTTCAAATGGATGTGAAATCAGCCTTTCTGAATGGAGACTTGGAAGAAGAAGTATACATTGAACAGCCAGATGGGTTCATTTTTGGAAATGATCCAAATCTTGTATGCAGATTGAAAAAGGCTCTCTATGGGCTCAAACAAGCTCCAAGGGCTTGGTACTATCGTTTGGATAAATATCTTCATCAACAAGGTTTTTCAAAAGGATCAGCAGATAGCCATCTTTATATAAAAGTTGAAAATGACAAATTGCTAATACTTGTTGTGTATGTAGATGACATTATTTTTGGCAGCAATGAAGAAGAGATGAGTCAAAGCTTTGCCTTGGTCATGCAGAAAGAATTTGAAATGTCCTTGCTGGGAGAACTGACATATTTCCTTGGTTTACAAATCCAACAAAAGGAAGAAGGAATCTTTTTATCTCAAAACAAGTATCTCAAACAGATCTTGAAGAAATATGGCATGGAAGATGCAAAACCAGTATGTACACCCATGGTCACAGGATGTAGCCTCAGTGCAAATGATGAATCTGCAGCAGTACATCAACCAACCTACAGATCTATGATCGGAAGTCTACTTGATTTGACAGGTACTCGACCGGACATCATGCATGCAGTAGGAATAGTTGGTAGATTTCAGGCAAATCCAAAGGAGACTCATCTTCAGGCAGTAAAGAGAATTTTCAAATATCTTCAAG
>APFE031353379.1:92926-113441 GCA_000404065.3 Pinus taeda
AAATGATTCTCCTTTGCCTTTCATCCCTGATGTTCACTCTGTACTTTCAGCAGAATAAAAATTGTATCATGTGTGCCTATCCTGCTCCGTATCCCTTTGTGACCAAGAAAACGCTTGCAAGCCTCAATCTGTGACTCCATGCCCAATGGTTCGAAACTTATCACACCTTACCGTGCCTCTTTGTTCGAGAATCCTACCTTCTTTCCAATCATAATCAACACTCCCTTGAAGTCAGAAAGCTAGCCTAAAATCATCAACTAAGGTTGAATCGAAAGGAGAGAGCCCTCTCCGATTGCAGGTGGGCTAGAACCTGCAATCAGAAGATTGGTTTGTGGTTACCTCGGCCATATCCCTATTAGGAGCCTAGGGACAACCTGAGTGATAACAGCTTGCATCAAAATGTTAACTAGTTTTCAGTTATTTCTTATATGTAGAATCTGAATGAAAATATTTCTTTTATTTGGTAAAATATCTTTCAATTCCTTTGCTTACAGTCTTATACTGCTTACTGTAAATATCTAAGTTGTAGCTTATTTTTTTTTCTTTTCCTACTTCACTAAGGATATATTGGTCTACAAGGAACTGTCTTGGAATTTCACCTATAATCGTTTAAAGCTTCTTGAAAAGATTTCAAATATTTTTATTATTTGTTAGATAATAGTTACCTGAATCACTAGATTACTAATTCCTACTCTTGTTACCAATATTTACAAATTCTGGACCATAAATAAGCTCGGTATTTAAACTACTTACCTATATCCAGTCTTTAAGACTATCAGCTTATTGCAGCCACAACTATGCTTTCTTTATTTATTCTCCCAACCATGAGACTTGCCTTCAGGTCCAAGCCTCCCCTCGAGCTTTTTCTCTTAGCACAGATGCTTTCTCGCAACTTAATTTGTCACAACATCTATAGCTATTTGGTCTTCACGAGACTTAGCTCTCTATCTGACCTTTCAGCATGGTCCACTTCCCCTTTCTTCCTCTCAGTTCTCTCAAGTACTCTGCTTACCCTTTTGATCACTTGGGAATTCATAAATTCTTGGGAATTCATAAATAGGTAAGTGGTTAGGGTTAGGTAATTACCTTTCCCTAACTTCTTGATATGAAAAGAATTACAAGATTTGTTATCATTCAACATTTGTTTCCATTCATAATTAACAAAATTCTAATACATAATTCAAATGTTTATAATAATAATAAAAATCCAGTCTTTGTTTTTACTGCGGTAAATAAAATAATTACATTTTTCCTTGGGACATCACAAATGTTCATAAAAAAATACAAGAATTATAAATTTATTTATTTATATTTACTTTATCTTTTTCTAAATTTGTTATAAAATTATGTTACTTCATTTGGATATATGGAAATGTTTTGTTTATGGGTGAGAGTGAGAATGAAGGCTTTTTATATATCTTTCATATTGCAGTGCATTATCAATTAACTGAGTAAGCACGTGACATAATTAAAATTAACCAAATATATTATTCATTATTATTTTTTATTATAGTATATTTTGTGTTTTTTCAGAGAATATTTTATTTATATTTTAAAAGGGATACGCGTCAATTTGAGGTTGACCATGGACCCTCATGTGATTCATTGTTGTTTATAATGCACTTTTAAATACATAAATTTGAGGTTGACCACTGGCCCTCATGTGATTCATTGTTGTTGATAACGCATTTTTAAATACATAAATGGATTTCACACCTTAAATTTTCTATTAATATAAATTGATTACCATCATTTAATAAAACACATTAAAATCAGTAAAAGACCATTAATCAAAACTATATGATCTTAAAAGAAAATTTAATTGAATTCAATAATTGAGATCACTTGAAATTATTTTATCTCTATTTTTGTCTTGTATTACCTCATCTTTAGCTTCTTATTTTTGGTAAATTACTACTTTTTTTAACAAATCAAAATTAGCATACATTTATATTCAAACTTATTTAGTGAGTACTACATTGCATACAAAAATGAGTGTTGTATTAAATAAGTATAAGTTACTTATTTAATGGGAAAAATAGAGACCTTAAAGTAGAACTCAACATTTATATTGCTTAGATTTCAATCTCTGTATCAACTATTTGTAATCCTATGATTAATGAATACCACCTATTAAGTAGATCTTATTAATAAAAACAAGTGCTGCATGCAGCCGGTAGTCCCTGCCGGGGTCTACCAACAACAATTGGTTTGAACGAAGTGTCCATATTCAAGAAAACATCTCGAGACCGCTGCATAGAGGAAATCCCATGCATCAGTGTTCTCTGTCAAAGGAGTTGTGGGTGGGGATGAGACCTGTGAAGGACCCTTAGAGAGTTGTGGGTGGGGATGAGACCTGTGAAGGACCCTTAGAGCTTCCCATGGACCAATCTATATTTAATAAAATAATGGAATTGATTTTAGCTAGTAACACTCTTCCTACCCATTATTCAAACTAAAACCTATAAATCTATATGCAATAATAATTCATACTTAAAATTAAAAATTCATACTTAAAATTAAAAGTAAATTAATAAGAAAACATACCATGAAAGCTTAATAAACGTCCTCAAAATTTTAATACTCGAGGCGTGTATCATCTTTCATCGCTCATGTGGAGGGCCAATCTCTCCACATCGGACAGCTAAGTCGGGTGAAGTGTTCGGAATGACACATTGGCCGTCATGTTTCACGAATTTGTTTTTTTTTTTTTTTTTTCACGAATTTGTTTTTTTTTTTCACGACTTATTGTAACAGTTTTATTAGCTTTTTTCGCTTTCATCACCGCGCTTCAGAAAGCTATAGGGGATTATCTGATTAGCTCTACGTGCAAGTCGCTTTTAGTGTTTGTTAATATCACTGAAAAGTCATTTCCTCAGCTCTACGTGCATTGTTAAAGTTATATTCGTTTTCAGTGTTTGTTATTAATTATCACTGAAAAGTCATTTCCTCAGCACTGTGCTTCACTGACTGACTATACCGGGCATTGTTTCTTTCTTCTCTGGATTGCTTATACCAAAAGAAATTGTGAAGATAAATTGCACTGATTAATTGCTCTGACTTTCTTCGTATTCTTTTCTACATGTGCCACCTTCAGTTTTTGCCACCTTGCATTTATCGCCACATGTTCGGCTTTGCATACACTGCCTTACAAGATAAATTGCACTGATTAATTGCTCTGACTTTCTTCGTATTCTTTTCTACATGTGCCACCTTTAGTTTTTGCCACCTTGCATTTATCGCCACATGTTCGACTTTGCATACACCGCCTTGCAATAAGGGAGTTGTAGCCTCGAGGAGCTTGCTTTTATCGCCAGCTGGCCATCCTAGCCTCGGTACTTGATCTTCATCTACGGATACTATTCTGGTTAGTCATCGGACGGGTGAGGTTGTTTCAGGTTTTCTGATGTCTGCACTGCACATCTATCTCCTCGGCATACACTATACTGGGTTATCGTTGCCCTTCATGGTGAGAATAGTTTTCTGCTCTATCTTATCATTTGACATGGTCATTATGTGCATAGATAATCGGTTTATTTCTCTGGTTGATGCCTTTACTTATCGATGGGCCTGGTCTCTACAGAATTAGAGGGAGCATTAATTTAGTTATAATTTGCTTTAATCTTTGGTAGAAGAGGGGCGTACATACCCAATATATAAATTTGAATACGGGTAATCAGCCATGGGCGTCTCTGTTGCGAGCCGGAGCGTGAGCCACGGCCAAGCGCCTAGTCCGATTCTCCTGTCAAAGGGTTGGATCTGTGTGGTTAAACACAGTTTCATAAAACGGCTCCGACTGGATGGTCTGCTGTGGGCAGCCTTCCACTTCTATGGTAGGTTTGTGGATGGCAATGTCGTGTTAGACGTGATTTGCATCTCAGGTCTTTGTCCTCATCCTAGGGTTTTTAAGTTATTCTATCAATTTACATTTATTGCAGAAGTATCAGTGTAGGATTTCAGCGATGCCTAGGGTGCTCCAGCGTCATTCACGCGCAATTTCAGCCGGTAGGTTTGGAGAGATCAAGAATGTTTCTTCCTTGAGTCCTAACAGGTTGAGCAAAACCTCAAAAGTTGCAACGACGTCAGAAGTGAGTATGACAATCATCCACATGCGCATGTTGTTCCACCACTGTCTCCGATAAATGCCTAACCATTTGATCTGAACCAAGCTCAATATGTAATTGCAGCCAAAGATAAGGATGAAGGGAATGAATTCCACTGTTAATACTTGCAATGGGCTATTCTCCAATTTTAGTATCTGATAATCAAACCTGGGTTTCATAGCTGGTATAGAAATAATTAATGCGCATAACAATTGCCCCTGTAATTTCATGATATTGGAAATTTAAACGCAATTAAATGAGAAAAACTTAAGGAGGAATATATTGAGTAAGGTAAACATTACCTTAGGAATGAAATGTTTGCCGAGGATCAAACCGGCTGCGGGAAGAAGTCCATAAACCATAAGTGGTATGGAGTAAAGAGCATGGGAACAAATATGGATATAAACAAGTCTCTGCAGGAAATTCAAGTTTGCATATCCCCCAAATAGTGGGCAGTTTTTATTGAGGAAAACTTCTAACATTCCTTTAGACCACCTTTTCTTTTGCTCCAAGACATCTACCAATTTTGATGGAGCAGTGCCTATGAAAGCTGGGTTGTGAGGAGAGCAATACACTAATCTCCACCCTTTGCGGTGCATCTTGTATCCTGTCAATATATCCTCAGTGCATGATCCATACATCCATCCCACCTGTAAAACAAATACAAATATGTAGAAGTTGTAGTCAGTTGATTATTTTGCCGTTTAACTGCTGAAAGTTTCTTCAGAATTAGAAGAAAACACAAAGTTGACCCATGGGCGGGGCCATCTTAAGAGCGATGTGATGTTCTTTGGTCAGAAACCGTGAGTCCTACCTCTTCACCCCATTTAGTATTGACCCCAGAGTTGGGACTGATCAACTGGAGAATGTCCTGGGTTGAATAGTTTAAAGATTCTGCACTACTGGCACCACCGCCAATGGCATGCACAACTGATGCAAGAAAAGTTGGGCTCTGATCACCAAACATTTCAGTCAAGGTCTCGTATGATATTTTAGACTTCTGAACTTGATGAAACCCTGAAAATTAAATTTCATTTCATGTTAAAAATAACAACGATTAAACAAACAAAGTCGATCTAGACTCGATGATCAAGAGAAAGAGAAAGAAAGTAAATTTTAACCACAGTAGTGAAAAAGTGTATAATTATATAAAGATTCTATTTAAGAGGGAGGATTGAATTTGAAAGAAATAGCGCGATAACATAGTGGCAACCCAACCTGTTGGTCCGTTGGAATGCCGTGACCTTGGTTTACTTCCAAAAAGAGCTTTTCTCCTGTGAACACAACCAGTGCCGAAGTAAATAGGTCCCTGAAGCCCATCTAATCCTCTTATGAGCACCTGCAATAATCATGTGCATTACAATATCTCAATCAATATTTATTTAGTGTTCCAGTTAGAAAGATTGAAATTTTAATTTGCAATAATATAATCTCATTGGGAGGAGGAGAGGAAAGAAAAGAAAAGAAACAATGAGACAGAAAACTTGAGAGGGAAGGAAAGAAAAGAAACAGTGAGACAGAAAACTTACATCAAAAGTGAAGGTCATCTTGGTGTCATAAATATCATGTTCATCAATGCCACTAAAACGCTGTGGAAACTGTACAAAGCTGAGATGGTCCTCTTCTTGGATATGAGGGTCAAGATGGAAGCACATAGCGTGAAGAAGAGCCTTTGAGTATTGACATACATGTCACAGTCGAGGTTTAATATGAACGGACTGTTTGTGATGACGCCAGACACTCTTGCCTGCGTGCAGCGGTACTTGGGATTTTATTAATAAAAAAAAAGAATAGACAAAACAGAAACTAGCAGAGGACCGTTTGCTTTGATTAGATTATTTTTTCCAGAAACTACCATATATAGATCCAAGCAAATTTATATACACATGATCAATTTTTAAATGCTGAAATTCTATCTTTGAATTCTAAAATTCTTATAAGATATAATTCTACAAACAAATCTACCATGGAAATAAGTAGTTCCGATTATTAATAAATAACAACTAACTTCATATATTAAATTTTCCTGAATTTTTAACTATAATTATCATGACATAGAAATTCATGAATAGACAGAGAATGGCGTACTGTAATTACCAGGCAATTCAAGGCACCCGCCTTATAATGATGCTTCCAACCAGGCCTCTTTTCACGGGAGACGTAAATTAATCGAGGCAGATGATCAACCCATTGGTCGAAACTCTATTGAATCCACATATCAAAGTGCAACCATAATTTTATGAATTTGTTGTGTTAATAATGTACTAGTCTGGATTATTTCATTTTCGACAATCCCTAGTTCCATCTAACAAGTTACAATAATATAATCAAATTAGATGCGAAGAATTAATATTCACATGAAATACCTTTATGAGTCCGGGATGATTGCCAATTTCAATCGTTTGATTACCGGACAGTTGGTCAAACATCTCCTGCACTTCTGTGGGTACCTGACCACATGACTCCATGCTCTGCTTATATCCAACTTCACTTTTTCATATTCTTGCTGACAAAGGGAAAGGAAAAAAAAAGCAGCCATAAGAAATTAGTAGCATTAAATTAAATTTGGGGAAACCAGCTGTAGAAAATATTCTGAAATTTGAAGAACAAAAGAGAATTGCATTGCATTGCAGGAAATCAATTCACATAATTCTTATCCAGTACTGCATGCATTCCAAAATTTGCCATCAAAATTAATGACTTATTTCTGATCAAGTTATATATAAACAAAACCTAACAAAAACAAATAACACCCAATTTGAACACTAACGCATGCACTATATATATATAAAATAAGAATAATTACAAAGTACGCCATTATATTTACGTACCTTCAATTCTTCCCACTCTCCAATATTGAACCAGCTTACACTAGACTCGCTTTCGTTCAGGACATGAGGTCGAGAATTAAAGTAAACCATGGGAGCACAAGGCTCTATGTTGAACCTCCTGCAAAAGGGAACCCATCATTCTGCAAATTCATATGCTTTGAGCAGAACCCCCGTCGTCTGAGACGTAGCAACATATCTTCTCAAAGGGATAATCCACTGATAAGACTGGTAAAATAGTATTCACAAGAATAAGCAGCGGCTCCTTCCATGGATCCACGGTAGTGATAAAAATATCCACAGGAGGCAGGTTTGCATAACCATAACTGCATTAAATCAAGTATATTATATTTATACAATACACTTTGATCAGAAAATTCTCTTCAAAGTTCAAACAACAATTCTGTTCTGAGCACATACATAATAAAGAAAGAAATTGATGAATATTGCATTGCATTACCTTCGACAAAGCCTTTCAGGATTAGTGTATCGAACTGTGAAAAACCAAGTCATAATCTGATTTTGAACCCAAAGATAAGCAAAGAAAAGTTCGCAGAAAAGCGCCACAAACTCTAACGCATTGGCAGCCTTCCAGTCCGTTCCGAACAATCTGTGGTAAAAGAAATAAACTATACAGCTCAAATAAAACAGGGTTTTTAAGTTATTGTATCAATTTACATTTATTGCAGAAGTATCGGTGTAGGATTTCAGCGATGCCTAGGGTGCTCCAGCATCATTCACGCGCAATTTCAGCCGGTAGGTTTGGAAAAAGTTTCAACACATCCTGCACGACCTTATGCAAGAATTTGAGTTCCCTGTATTCATATCCAGAGGGTAACATTATTAGTGAGAGCAGCCTACCTAATTTAGCATGCACCTACTAATCCAACAGACTAAAAGCTATGATGCTCACCCATTAAATGCCTTCCGCTCCAGTCCGCTAATCTTTGCAACATGAGCAAGAGCGTCTCTCCACTGCTGAATTATTTCGCTATCGTAGTGCTGCGTTTCTTCATGTGCACATGGGGTTAAACCCTCACGCTATTCATTCCTCAATGCAGCCTTACCTTCATCAGAAAAGCTAAGCAGGGGCTCGAAAATGCCTTACCTTCATCATCAGAAAAACGAAGAAGGGGCTCAAAAATGAAGAAGGAGCGATTATCAGTCGCTTCATCAGAAAATAAATCCGCTGCCACGAGTTCAAAGTGTTCTTAATAGAACGATACGGGTGTAGGACATGCACAAAGAAACGTGGCATGGCAGGCGAGTCGAAATCCTTTACTTTAAGTTTTCAAAGAAGTATACAAAACTCTTTAACTTTTTTTATACAGGCGACATTAAACTTTTTATCCTAAGTTTTCAGAAAAGCCCAGCAATAAGAGGTCGAAACATAAACTTTGGATAAAAATCTATTGAGCAGGAAATTTTATTTCAAACATTAGCTTAAACTTAATATGTACCTGAAATTTTACTCGGTCAAAGCAAATTAATAACGGGTCAAAAGATCTATCGATCGCTATTAGTCCCAGGCAGGGACTAATAACTCTTTTACATTGAATAATTATTCACTATTTATCATAAAATAAATTAAGAGAAAATAAAACTTTAACTTCTTAATTCTAGTCTCTTTGCGATCTATTAAATAAAATAAAATACAAATTAAATAAAACTCATTTTTTTTTATCTAATAAATAAAATACAATTAAAAATAAACCTTTAATATTTAGAGAATTTTATGTTAAGTAATTTGTTCACTTAAAACTTTAATATTTATAGAAATTTATCTGAATTTGTTCAGTCTTTTATGTGAAAAAAGCAAAATATTTAAGAAGTGTACTTTGCAAAGAATTTAGATAGCTATCGGCTGCATTTTCTCACATATCATATACAAAACAAAATCCACCATAAACTATTATGGTAAGGCTGAAGAATTGTTGAGCTAACCCATTTTTTCCAACTCCACCAAGACCAACGAACTTTACCCTACAAGAATACTCTCATTACCAAGTATTTTAGTTTTCAGTCAGGCATTTGGATACCTTGAGAGGTGCTTCCCTAACCTTTTTCCACATTTGTTGGATTCGGTCATTAAATAGCTTACTGTAGTTACTGCATAATAATATACACAATAAAATGGCTAATAAGAAATCCCTACAGAAATGAAGTATTATGTACCTCTCTATCCCAGCTACTTGAAATAAAGAACAACAATGAGACTTTGAAACTAAGAAAAACAATGAGAGGGGAAGGCAACTACCCATAAAAGGCATTCAAGTGGAAACCGGTTATGTCTGGAAAAAAAAAATAAAAATAAAAATAAAAAAAAAAATTTCCTCCATTATTCAATAGTAAAACATTTCTCCATTATTTCAATAGTATAACATTTCTCTATTATTTCATAGTGTGGGAGTCGTATTGTGGTTGAAAATCGAATGCATTTTTCTCTTTGAGAATGCGCAGTGTTCGAGCAGAGACTCCATCTCCACTCCACACCAATCGAAGTATCTAGGCATTAATATTATAGAAAACCAGAAGAATTGTTGACCACAACTTCCACATGAGAAGTGGTTCAATCACCTGCTTGATTCTGCATTCACTTTCAGAATTTTTGTCTTCCTCGCCTAGCTAATCTAACAAGTGCAAAGTGCCCACAAGATGCGTCTTTGCTACGCTTCTGTATTTCAATATTTAGCTAGTTGGGTTAAATAGAAGCTATCCCTTTGGCTAGTTTTTCTTGTGCAAATATTTTGTGGACATAGTAATCACTGATCTTCGGGTTCCATGAAACACATTTTTTCTAGCCCTAAAACTTATCTCAATTTGTTGAGTCCTCGTCGTTAAAGCACCTTTGGTATTGAGAGGTCATGGGTTCAATTCTCTTGACACCCTCTAGTTCAGCCTTTGTGTTGAGCCAATAAGAATTGATCCCTTCAAGTTGATCTACCAAGTACAAATATTCTATAAACATAATGGTCATCAATCTCTGGGGTCCATGTACCCCATATTATATATATATATATATGAGATTAAAGTATTTAGTTATAGTTATATCATAAAGCAATTAATATAGATATAATTCTAAATACTTTAATCTCCAATATTATATAATTTAATTTTAATAAAATTGGAAATATAATTAATATCATAATCTCTTACATTAATCAAAAATTAATTTGTAATAAATAATTTATTTAATTTTTATTTTCTTTATCTTTCAACCATAATCTCTTACATATTTTATTAAGATCTTCCAAAAATATATAAAGAGCATTCCACTAACATCTTAAAGTTTTAGAATTCCCTAAAACTTACCTACTAATCTACATAAAATTGTACAAAATATTTAAATAATGTAATTTATAAAAAATTTACATAAATCCCTCTTTACTCATGTTATATTATATTCGTATTTAAAATAAATCTATACTAATACAATTTCATTTCTACATATTCAAGACTCTCCGGCAACAAATCTTCCATTATCTCCGTCCTTTTTGATCTCAAGTTCACAGTCCTCTTTGATTTCAAGTTCACAGGTGGCAGGAAAAGCGGAGGGGAGATTCCCATCCACTTTATGTCATCTTCCGCGGTCTTCGAAATGGCCATTGCCAGAGTCAAAATCACTTTTAGTCACGAAATCCTACGGAAACTCTTTAGCAAACTCCAATAACAGAAAAACGCTTTTAATAACAGAAATTGCTTGCAGAGCACGCAAATCAGAAATCTGTGAGCGTAATTTGAGCTGTGATTTCCACGAAGCCTCGTGCTGGCTGCGATGTGCTGTGCTTTGAATTTGAAGGACCGGAGTGTCACGGGTGGCTTAAGCGTGAAGATAAGATAACTTGTACTTTCCCTGAATTGATGCGGTTTGTCAGCATTGACCATTTTTTTGTCGTGGCCGGTGGGTTTTTTTAAACAAATGAGAAGGAGTTGCTCAGAAAGTTATAGGAATTTTTGTCGTATTTAAAGAAAATTTGATAAAGATTTTTGTAAATTCAAGTTATAGTTGTTAAAGATTTTAGATGTTTTTGATGGTGCTGAATCCATTTCCACTATAAAAACACTATTCAAAGACTGCCTCTACAAGATTTTTTGAGTTTTTTGGCCCAAATTCCAACCACTTTTGACCGTCAAACAATTCCTCCGTTACACTACTTCATCCATAACACTGCGAAAAATTTTAAAATAATTTATATGATGTGACTTTCGACTTTTAAGACTAAGTTCCCTATAAAATAATGTTAACAATGTTGAAGGATTTATATGGTATTGAGAATCGAAAATGTCAACCTGACAATGACCATGAGAGAATGGTACCAACTTCGAGATTGCCACTACCTTTCTTGTTCGTTAAGGCAAAGTAAGAGCACCATTTAAATTATAATCCATAGAGTACCCCTATCTTCATCATATAATATGACATTTTTATGTCACATGGAAAACGAGAAACATGCACTATACAATGTCTTCTAGATACTCTAAAGAAAGGGACCTTACAAAATTTCAAGAGGCATGTTGTTTAGATTGTATTGGGGTCCCATAGGTGTCAATGGACCCTATGCTCTTGGATAGAATCAATAAGTGTAAGATTCAAGCTTATTTTAGAGTGTGTAGTAAAATCGATTGTATTTAAGAGTAGGGTAAGTTTGTTAAAGATAAATGAAAATAGAAAGGTGAGAAATTACAATTAAGAGATAGGAAATAGAAATAATTTAGAATGGAAATAATGAAAATATGGGTGAACAAGTATAGTATTATGGTATTAAAAGAAGAAGAAAAAGAGAAAATATTAGCAAGTTTTTAGAAACCGAAAATTGGAAGATGCGATTAAAAGAACAAGGTGGAAAGGTTTTCATGGAATTGATCCTAAGTAGAGAAAATCACTGAGGTTTGAGAAGAATGAAGCTATTTTGGCACACAATCTCTAAAGAGATATTGCATAATATAAATACAAGTTTGTGAGCAATGATATGACATTAATAGGGGATTTCAAAGGTTGGAGTAATATAAGTTATCATAAGGTCATTATCAAGAGTGATTATGGTAAAGGCAATGAGGGTTGACAGGAAGGGAAATTGTTAGAGGAGGTATGTGTTAACATATAAGAGTTCAGAGTGCTAAGTGGGAAAATGTTATGCCATAAGACTTGTCAAAGGGTCATAATGAGAACCTAATGTGAACCACAGTCAATGAGGTATCAAATATCAAGACTCCATTGGAGAAGGTAATTCTAAATAAAAAGAAGTTTTGGACAATAATGATTGATGCCATAGAGGAAATAAAACATGAAGGATAATAAGTGAAGGATGATAGGGCTTATCAAACAATTTCAATGGTCAAGGCTTCAAATGAAGTTTCTAAAAGTGAAAAACAAATTACAAAAGGAGAAGCAAAGGACAATTATGGAAAAAAGAAGAAAAATAAAGGGCTTCCTCCTAATGAGCGACATGAGTCAAGGGAATTATTAACATTGTGGAAAATAAAACTCTAAGAAATTAATAAGCCATGAATGATGTGGTGGGGAAGTGGAACAATTAAGCTCATGGAGAGAAGAGAGAAGGCCAATAACAGGTCATTGAAAAAGGTTAGCAAAAGGGTATGAGAATAAAGAGAGGGAATCCAATGTGAGAAAGAGTTTGCTCCTTAATATTTTGAAGGTCGTCACTATGAGAGATAAGACTTATAAATAGTTGGACAAAATGTTGTCATTGATGTCAAAAGGATGTCAAGGTCAGGGGGAGTCATGTTGGCTGATAAGGTCATCAGTTGAGAACCATCATAGTAGAAGTATATGTGAAGAATCCTTAAAAAAAACATTATGACCGTGACTAATGGATATATGGTTCAATGGCATGTTGGTTGAAGGAATTTTGTCTACAAAATATCATCTTGGATTCCACTGCAATCCACATGGTTGGATGGTCCTCACAAAGACCTTTCCAATGGTATATGGCATCCTGAAAAACACCATGTGGATCAAAAGTTATGCAAGGATAATGTTTGGCTAGGTTCCAGGGGGCCTCATGGTTCCACCAGAGACCATGTCATCATGCCCTAGGAGCCTGAAGAAGCATAAAGCCCATGGAGGAAATGGTCTTGTGATTAACAGACACGCAAGATGGACAAGTTCTCGTCACCTTCTAAATAGATTGCCTCGACCCTTGGATTTTTGCTATTGGAGTGATATGTTTGTGGTCCCATGGTCCTGTGATTGACAAAACCTCTGAACAAGAATTTCTCCAACAGGTGTTATGAATATTCATGTTTACGCCCTAGGAGCTAGAGGAAGTGTTATGTCATGGTGATGGAGTGGGCCACAAAACAGAAATGAGTAGATGGTTATTCTTCTCGGGTATGGAAATTAATGAATAATTTCTCAACCTGACCTTTCATATAACAAAGGAAAATGTTGCAGAACAAGGACCCTTAGGCATATCCCTCCATACCTGGTGATTTGGAATAGAGACAATCTAGTGGAGGAACCATCAAATATCAAAGCTCAGGAGGGATGGCACATGTACACGTCAGCACACCCTGAACCAGTAGTTGAAGCTGTAGTGTAGTGGAAGTCCCAAAATTGAAAGGAGTCGAGAGACAGGAATCCTAACAATAAGCATCACCTAATGGAAATTTCATGCCCTGAAGTAGGAGATGAAGGATCAACATGGCATGGTTCCGCAAGATGGGAGTTGGGGGATGAGAAATGTCCCAACTGTCGTTTGATAGAAAAATCGCAACTCGGTTTGCTAAAGGAAGGTAGTTTTATGGGGAAGGCCACGATGGTGTGGTGGCGTGATAAGCCTTGGGACACATCCCTCGGATGTATACCAATATGGAACCAAGACACAAAGCGCCTGAGGCTTAATCCTTTTGTAAAGTAAAGTTCCTACAATAGTTAACCTATGGTCTCAACACTAGGGCACATCTACAAAGAGGGGCTAAGTGTATAAGAGCATAGCATTATTAAAATTAATGTCTAAATTTAAATTTGTAGCATATTTTAGTTAAGGGGCACAATGAAATGGGAATGTTACGAGGACCACAATTTGCTATGCTAGTCCAAAAAAATTATTGCAAAGAAAACCAAGAGAGGGTTTTGTAGGAAGTAAGTGAAGGATCATGTCGAATAGGAAAGAAATTAATGGAGTAATTCCTCGAGTTGTGTAGGCAGTAATGGAATTCTAGTCTCAAGTAGAGAAATCGATACCAAAGTACCTCTTGTGCCATGAAGGATCTAATGGAGGTATTGCTCAAGATGTTCAAATTGGTAATGAAGATCTTCTTGAGGTTTGTGAATGTATAACAGTTCAATGTCAGGAAGGGTGAGCCATACTGAAGTCTTTCTTTGACCCTTATGAGCATACTACAGCTCCACCTTGAGCCATGAGTAATTCAATGTGGTCCCTTTCTCCAGCTATGAGAAGACTAGTGGTGTTTTCTCTCTATGTGAAGGAAAAATTGACTTGTAGATGTTGTTTTTATGTGTCGTGTGAGTGGAGTGCGTCGGTGAGATGTTAAAGTGTGTGTTGCTACTATAAAGTGAAATCTAAACACCTATTGAGAAAGTGAAGGAGTGCACTTGTTTGAGCATGGCTGAGAGGTATTGTGCAGTATAGTGGGGGCCGTTGTGTGAGTGTCACTTGAAGCTGAGAAAGATGGGTAAAGCAGAAGGAGCTACAGAGTAGACAGAACCAACATTATTCTTTTCTAATTTGTAGAGGAAGGCAAAAATTTCTAAGTTGTAGAGGAAGGCCAAAATTATGGTAAATCATGGTTTCTATTGATGAGGGTGAGGTGGTTTAGTCTCTGTATGCCCTGGTTGGTTCTTTTGGTTTGAGTCCCACATTCATACTTGGAATATGGCACGAGGGTGAATGGCTGAAGAGAGATTTGGCTCATCCATTCTATGGTTAGGTGAAACGTGGAAGTCCCATCCCAGGTTTGGTTTTTGCATCATTAATGAAAGGTTATTTCTCCTTGTATTTCTATGAGAATTTTGATGGATTATAAGTGGTCTATATAGTTTTACTTTCATGATTATTTATGTTGTTATTATGTTGGCTATATGTGTGTTTTATGACAGCAACTATGTATGGCACTAAGCATGTTTTTTCTTGTAAATGAATGCACAATGTATATATGGCCTAATAGATGATAATGCAACAAATGACATGAGGGAACAATGGTTCATAGCGATTTTCAGATAAGTATGAGATCCCTACACTTAATTTTGTTGTTTACACCTATAGGTTACATGTTGATGATATGTTTGACGAAATGCCTGGCATGGCCAATAAGGGTATGATTAAGGTCTTGTTCAACTTATTGCTTTTGCATCATTGTTTCCCTATTCTTTTATTGTTCCTAGGTTATCATTCCATTCTAGGTAGTGACCTGGGCTCCGGGCTTGAAAATGTGGCTCAAATTCCAGAGTTTCTAGCACAGTACTAACAAATTAGTCTTTGATCGCTGGCAGGAAAGCCTATGAGAGCGAATTTGGGTTTATGGATGCTCTCTTGCCTATAGCATGAGAGCAACTGAGGCCTAATACATCTAGAACATTAGTGGTACCCAGGTACTAGATGTCTGGGTGGTTGACATGTCTCCTAAGGGTTTTGTTGTTGATGTGGATAGGTTGGTTGATGTGTTCAATTGATTATGTTATCACTTCATAATTTCCCTAGGTTATGGAGAGAAACCCATAGGTAACCACAAAACCACTTGTAAAGATGTGATCTAGCCTTTCGAGCTTCAGAGAAGGATCTCTCTTCCTGATTTAGATTTCTGTTTTAGATATTAAGCTAGTTATTAAGTTCTAAAATTGGTTTTACAAAGATTTGGTTGAAAATTGAAGGGAAATACCATTGGGCATGGAGTCATGAGTATTTGGATGATGAAATACAAAAATAACAGAGGAGTTGTAACAGGGTAAGATAGGAAACCTTTTGGATATTTTAAAGTATTTGTGGAGTGTGTAGGATGTAAATGATTTACGTTCAGGGCAGAGTACACTGAAGCAATTTTAGTCCTTAATATTCTTGAAACAATAGAGTCTGAAAACATATGGAAAACTAAGAAAATAACAATTTCACATGAGAAAGTACATCACCAAATGGTTTGACATGGGAATCATGGAACAAAACTAGTTCTCTGTATTATTACAAATTGATCACTTCAGTACAACTTACATCAAAATATGGCTCCTTTCTTCATACAAGTTCCAACCCTTTCTAAGTCCTTTTACTAAGTATTTATAGAAACTGTTTACATCTCAAATCAAACTTCAAAATAAAATAGATTTACAAAATAATATATGTTAAAGACAAATATTTTAGATATAGAAGAAGATTAGGAAAATCTGGTAAAATATGTTGCGTTTTTTTTCCCTTTGGAAAAATCATAATTTTCATTAATCAAAGAAAATTACATTTTGTAGATGCAAAAGCATATGTTGTATGTGAGGCATAAAGCCTATCAAGTTTGTAGGATCAAAATATGGTGTACTCCGCACAGGGAGACACTGCACTATCACTATAACTTCAAAAATCTATACGTAAAGAGTATTTAAAATGTCATATATATGTCTGATAACATAATGCATAAATAAAAATTATATAAACAAAAAAGTAGAGACAGGTTCCTTCAGAGCTATTTAATCTGTAATGTCTATATAAGGTCTATGGTATTGCTGATGGAAGGTACCATCCCTCTATTCCTGGATCATCCATGTCCCTATAGGCCTGTGTGCAACTTCCTTGGATAGGAGATCGACAACTGTGTTTTGCTCCCTGTATATGTGATGAAAAACAAAGGTGTCAAAAAGATTGATGAGTCTATGAATCTCATCCATAATATGCTTCACAGAATATGCATTGCAGTTTGCAGTTTTGTTTATCCAATTGCACACAATTTTTGAGTCCCCAAATAATTGTAAGTTTCTGCATTGTTTTTCCAGTGCGTATTGTATGGTATATTTTGTCGTGATAAGTTCAAAAAAGTTGTTTGTGCCCCTGCCCAGGCCCATTTGTATTTAGAAAGAATGAGATTCCGGAAGGCGTAGAATGGCACCACCCCCATAGCCAATATCTTGTGATGAGCCATCAAAGTAAGCTCAAGGGTGTGTGTGATTTTTTATTTCAGGGATAATATGCCTGGGAGAGGGATTTGTTTCTTCCTCAGGAATGATTTGGTAATCTGATAGGATGCGAGATATGATAGTAGTGCAATGGGGGGTAGAGTTCTAAAAAATATATCGATTACGGGCAATCCAAATAGCCCAGCAGGTGAGAATAGGAATATTTCTAGCTTTTATCAGGGAGGCGACAGACCACCAAGAGCCCCATGCTTCTCAGACTTTTGAGCCCTGCCAATGAGTGAGAGAGGGCAGGTGTGAGTGGATAGTACCCCATAGATCTTTTACAGCCGAGTACATGAGGAAGAGATGTTCCACAGTTTCATTACCGGACTTGCATAGACAACACTAGAAGGGTTCATGAAAAGATCTTTTGCTTAAATTTTCTCTTGTGGGAATCTTGTTTCTCATAATTGTCCACATGAGGAGCCTCGTCCTGGGTAGAGATTTTAACTTCCAGATACTGCTCCACCAAGATTCACATATTGGTGGCTTTTTAGAGTCCATTAATACTATATAGCCTTCATTTGGTGAATATCTCTTGTGATTTGTTGGTGCCCATATTAGCTCGTCCTCTCCTTCCATAATTTTGTTGTGTGATTCAGTAAGAGAATCTGTGTATTCCTTCCATAGTTGTTGCCATGGTTATGGAATTTGAAGTGCCTGCCCAGATATCTAGGCTTGTTACGCGAAAGTGGATTATTCTGATTCCCTTGGCTGTGAGGTGGGCCTTTAGCTCATCAGGAAGCCTGTGAGTGTTTCCACATCCGATCCAGAGGTCTATCCCTAGTCTAACTGATGCTCTCGAATGTATTCTCTAGGTGATTCTATTCCGAATAAGAGATATTGATTGTAAAATTGCCTTCCATATGATTGATATGCCAACAGAATTCCATTGTGGTTGACGAAGCCAATCCATGAGACTTTGTGGAGCAATATATATAGAAGTGGCAACCTTTGTCCACAAACTGTGTGAGGTGATTAGCTGCCATCCTAGTTTTGCCGCCAAGGTAGTAGAGAAATTTTCCAGCCTTTTGTATTCCCAACCCCCCCCCCCCCCCCCCCCCCCCCCCTTTCTTTGGAAGAGCAAGGGATTCCCATTTAGCCCATGCAAATATTTTCCCTGGCTGCTTCCCTTTCCAAAAGAATATATAGAAAAGAATTTGTATTCTGGATAAGATACCCCTTGGTATCCATGCCAGCGACATCCAATACATCGGTGTGGCCTCAAAAACTGCTTTGATGAGTATTAGCCTGCCTGCTCACGACAAGTATTTGTGGTACCATATGTTGAGCCTCTTTTCCATCTTTGTAATAAGCTATATCCAATCTGCAATTTTGTAACCATGAGGCTTTAATCTATAGCCTAGATATTTTAGTCTCTCCTCTAGTTGCAAAAGAGCGTAAGGAAATCTATTTAGGGCATACTATATCTCGTATGGGGAGCACCTAATAGCTGTTATGGTGGACTTTTCATCATTTAAAATCATACATGTGGCCGTTAGGAAAAAAGAGAAAGTGTTTTGTAGCGAGGTCAAGTCACCAATACTCCCATTGAGGAAGAGCAAAACATTGCCTGCAAAGAGTAAGTGTGTCAAGGTGCAAATTTTATGTGATCTTAATACCTCCTAGCCCTCCCCTTCAATGTTCCTCTCTTATGAGTCTGCTGAGCCCTTCCATGATGAGTAAAAAGAGTAACGGTGACAGTGGGCATCCCTGCCTGAGACCTCTCTTAGAATGAAAGAAAGGTGATGCTGCCCCATTTACAAGGACATTGAACATTACATTAGTAATGTAGTACATAGTCCATTTTATAAAATCGAAGGGAAAGCCTAGGTGAGTTAGAAGCATTCTAATGTAGATCCGGTTTACTCCGTCAAAAACTTTCGAGAGATCTACCTTTAAGATCATACCTTTTAATTTCTTTGTTTGGATGGAGTGCAGGATTTCTTGTGCAATTCCAACAGCCTCATGAATTTGTCTGTCTTGCAAGAAGGTGAATTGTTCAACTAAGATGTGATTGGATAGGATCGACTAGAGGCGGTTGGCTATGATCTTGGATATGATCTTATAAATGCAATTACACAAGGAGATGGGACGGAATTCATTGAAGCTGGTGGGATTGTTAGTTTTGGGGATGAGTGCGATGAAGGTGGAGTTGTAGGCCTCGTGCATCTTACCATTGGATCTACAATCCTCTTTAACTTCTAAGAGATCCTCTCCGAGAATATCAAAAAAAGCTGAATAGAATTCCACATTCCATCCATCTTGGCCTCGGCTTTTGTCTCATTTGAACCATTTTAAAGTGGCTTCGAGCTCTCCCAAATTTACTTCCTTTGTCAATTTCAATGCATCCTCATATTCGACGAACCTAGGTAATAGTTGAGTTGTGCGCATGACTTCTACTAGAGTAGCAGTTTGAGGGGCCTTGTAAATATGCTTGAAGTGAGATGTAGCTAGAGTAGTATTGTGGGATAAACTCCCCTAGGGTCTTGGGTGAATACCCTAGCAGACTAAAGATTATCTATGCAAAGAAACACACATTCCAGGCAATCATAATGCTACTATAAGCAGACTCTATGATAGGGGCCGTACTTGAGGTCCTACGTTTGAGAAGAGCCTCCCAGGGTCCAAACCCTTATTTGAGTTACTTTGCTCCTTTGACCTGCAAAACCAACAATTCAAGAAAGTGCAGTAGTATATGGACTAAATGTCATAAAGCAACCAACTTCATATTATAAGGAAAGGTAGTTAGTTATGCAATTAAACAACCGATCACATATGAATCATAACATGAAGAAGATCTATATCAGGAACAAAGACACGTGTTTCTTTTATTATAGACAAAGAAAGTACATAAAAGGAACAATTTCACCTGATTCGTCCTTTCACAGGCTCCAAGCGGAACCATCTCCCGGATTCGTCCAGTCTCAAGCCTTTAACAAACTCCTTCCATGATTTACTCCATGATCTCTCAAGTAGTATGAAATCATCAACACACACAAGGAAACAAGGGTTTCCTGTAGGATGGGGGAAGTGTAGGAGGCACAAGGATCTTCAGACTTGGTCAGGGAAATCTCAGCATAGCAATCTTTCTCTCTCTTCTCTCCTCCCTTTGGCCTTCCCATAGAAGCCTTTTTATACTTCTCCCAAAGTAGTTTTTTAGTTGGGAATTCATTGGGAACAGTGGGGCCACGGGCACTAACAAGTGATCAATAGGTAAAACCCATGATCTCGGCCCGAAATTAAGGAGATTTTATTTTTTAAGTGTTTTTATACATATATGCGGGTTGGGTATACACAGACCCACGTATACACGCGTTTAGCTCAGGGAAATGTCGCGTATAGGGAAAAAACACTACTTTTTTAGATTTGGGACCAGATCTGGCAGGAGGGGTTGCCCTAGGCCATGAGTGCAGCTTCACAAACCTCAAGAGTGAGATTTGGAGCTA
>APFE031353379.1:114196-164564 GCA_000404065.3 Pinus taeda
CCTCAAGAGTGAGATTTGGAGCTATAATAGATGCCCCCTAATATATGAGGTCAGAAGGGGTACATGATGGCCGAAATGTATTAAGCAAGTTCATGGAAAGGAAATCTGTCGAAGACTGAGAGGGACTGCACCAGAATTTAGCCTACCAAGCCACAAAAGGAGATCAGAAAGAAACACTGTCTGAGGCGGGCATACCCATGCTCAGAGAAAATACAGCATGTCCGCATATCAAGTACACGTGGATCCACCAAGTATACAAGCATAAATGACTGGAAAATACATAATGGATCATTTGATCATGATCGAACAAGTACATGTCTGGATGTCACAGGTAAGAATGTCAATGATGCTGAAAGATGAAGCGGATCACTGATATCAAAGAATGATCCCAAAAAGTACCAAATGAACATGATGGAATAAGATGGTACTACGCTGCAAACTCAGGTGCCAGCATATAAAGTGTCGCCATGAATGACTGCAACATATAAGGTGAAGTGGTATCTACTAGCAGCAACAGGAGAAATTGTCAAGTGAACCAACGAATGCTGATACAACCTGAGGTCTTTACCGACCACCGTGGTACATTTCTACAACATGGGAATAAATGATCTAAAGTCAACCATGTGAGAAATCGTTTGATTACCGGTCATTGATGTATACCGTTAACAAATGCGAGACAACTCACCGATAATGATAATGAGCGTCAAGGTACCCAGTACAATCCAACAAGTGTGAATAGATGAGCTGGAGTTGAACACCTGTAAGAATCTATCAATCAGGAGACAATGATGGTTTCCCACTGTCGATAGCGAAGGATCTGCCACTAATGATTGCAAACCCCAAGGTATTGCCAAATGAACTCTAGATCTCTGCCCCAGAGCAATGAGTCAAAGTCGATAGGGAAAGATCCGCTAGAAGGAAGGCATTAAGGCATCCTCCATCAATCTAGCGTGAGTGTAACCCATAGGGCGAATAATGTGGAAGGAATCAGACAAAAAAGATGTAGTAACCCAATCGAAGTACGTTTCCAGCGTACACAAGATGTGGCTAGTGCAAGACAGAAACCCTCTAAATCAAACAATAATGAAAGTTGACCCAGAGGCAAGGTATCCACCAATAGGGTCAAATGGAAACCAAGGTACTGCATGAATCCCAATGTGTGATAATGAAAGTTGATGTCGAACACAAAGGAAACCACTGAGTCAAAGACCCATGATACTAGTCGATGTTGAGCACAAGGTGACCTATCAATAATGAAAATAGGGCCAGGGTGCAGCTCTAGGCCTGTCCTCAAAGCAAGATGTTGTCGTCGATAAGGACAAGACCCGCCAGCAAGAAGTTAATGGAGACCTTCTCAAACCGGCACGAGTAAAGTACCAATATAACTGATGTGATGATAGACATAGTACTGACAACCAGGGATGGCCGACTGAAAAATAAGTCAAGAGACACCGCAGAGAGGCCGACTCAGGCTAACTTCCCTTGAACAAAAGCACGACTCAATGTGACTATGCGGCAGCATATGATGACTCTGTATAAGCTCGTTGTGCAGGAGGCACAAACGAACCCTCCATATGATTGGAAGAGATAACCATTTGGGGGAGAACTGACTCAATAACAAGGTTAAGGCATACCTAAGTCAAACTAAATCCCACCCAAGCGGAGGAGACTTTGTTTTGAGTGCTTTGTTCAAGGGCGACACAACTGGCTCTAGCTGCCAACAATAAATGGAAATACTGTCCCGTTCCCGCTCTTTTTTGAAATATATAATTTTTTGGTCTTTTTCTTTAAAGCTGGAAAAAGAATAAAAGAATGCTATAGTACAATGGAAAGAACGAGCGTCAGCGAATCAGATGATCTAGTTCCTAGGATTGGAACATTCCTATGCTCAATGCAGGGAGGCGAAAACTGGCCAGAGACACTCAAAGGTGTGTTCCTTCCATGGGTCTAGGTGTGTCAAGCTGCAGAGGTCAAAGGTATGCAAGTTTGATTTTGCAGTCGTCAAGGTCAAAACTTGGCTTAAACACGAGTCCAAGTGAAGCCGGCTTAAGGCCAAAAGGTGCAGATAGTCAAAATGCAATGCAGTAGTACAACTCAACACAAAGGAGCCTCTAGGGTATAAGGCCAGAACGAAATGAAGAAGCAAAAAGGAATGAGTCTTCATCATATAAGTCATGGCGGGACTACAAAGGACTCCCGAGCCTACTCAAATCGGAGCAGCATGGGCAACAAATGTCAGTGAGGTGCTAACTAGGATGCCCATGTAAAGGATGGCTCTACCATCGTGCCATGATTTAAAGAATCGGCAAGTGAAGATGGTTTGTGAACCATAACACGATGGGATCGACCCTATGGCAAGTGTATCGACGAATGGAGGCTAGTATGCATGATGCAACGAAAAAAATTGCTTCCCTAACCTATATGCCAGTGAGAAAACGATACCTGCCATGACAGGTCAGCAGTCATGGAACCGTCTCGAAATTGTCGAAAACGTCCAAAATGTCCTAAACAAATTTGACATTTTCAAAGCTTATAAAAAGGATTTTGGACTCACCATTTTCACCATTTGAGTTTGAGAGCAAAGAATTGGAGAAAAAGGAGCTAACTTCCCATACGCCAAATTCAACCATTCAAATTCCTCAGAAATCTCCAGGTAACCCTTATTCTTAACTTGCAAAGAGAACATACCGCAGTAGATGAAGAAGTTATGAACAGTCCTGAGGCTTTGGATGCATTATGAGGATGCGGTTTGCTTAAGTTCTTCAAATTACCAAATATGAAAGCAAACACACGTCTCCTCGAGATGCTTCCTGATTACTGGAACATCGAGGAGGATGCTTTTATGATCGACCAGATGCCACTCAGGATCGAAGTGGAAGATATCTATTTCATTACAAGCCTTTCCCAAAGGGGAGAGGTAGTACATTCCCGGGGGAGAACACGTAGCAATCTCTCCATAGAGGACTACATACATATATATTGCCCGGGACATCCGAAGAAAGTCGGAAGTCAGATTTCCATCACACATGTGGCGAGTCTACCACTGAGGATAATCCTGTTCATCATAGCTCGAGTGAACGGATCCGCTTCTCTGTATCAGGCATCACGGCTCAACATGAGCGTGGCAATTGACTGTCTGACCACAGTATTTGATTGGTGTACTCCTCTTTTGGCTAGCATGAAAAGCCAACTCACTTCTATCAAGAGAGGACAAACTAAAAACTTTGGTTATGGGACTATTTTGTGCTCTTTCTTCTTCTTCGAGGGTCCCTGGACTTCGTCCCAGAGTACCAGTTTCAATCAGGACCCCGCGAGATCCTCGAATGGGCAGGTGGGCTGACCTGATGAAATGTCTGGGAGGTGGGGAGGTCCCACGGATTGCTTTCGATGATGATTTCTTTTCCTGGTGGGATCAACAAATCATCTCCATTGATGACTACCCCTATGCTGGGTTGGATTTCCGAGGAGATCCCGATCTAGCATTACCATCGACCGCATCATGGGGCAGCATTGGTAAGTGATTTGTGATTTTATGATTTTTTTTTTTAATTTTTCAAATATAATATTGAACTTTGAAAATATTTTTGATAGGATTCAAATGACTAATATAATGATCATGTTCCAGATATTGGGCCTGTACGATCATATGAGTTCCCATGGCACAAGCATCGCGGCAAAGGGGCTGAAGAGGTGGCTATAGCCACGGAACGAACCCTACACACAGTTCAGCGACACTTGATGAGGCTGACCCACCGAGTACCGATGGCGACAGTAGAGGACCTTCCTATAGAGATGCAACGTCATGTGGTTGCCATGCCACGTGACTGGGTCCGCACTTTTAGGCATGTAGCCAATGCAATAGTTTCCTACTTAGCACTCATCCTGAGCCGGGGAATTAGACATAGGGGACATGATTATGGGCATTTGAGTCCCAATTTTGTATATTTTTTTACCAGACTTATGTATACTCGAGACGCTTTATGATATATATATACAGTTTGACTTTTTGATGCTTAATTTATTGTGAGGAATGATTGATGTGCCAGTCTAATGCTTGATTAGCGATAGAATCAGCTAACCAATTATGAGATCTTGGAATATGAAAATAATTAATATAAGTAAATGATCTTTGCAACGAACTCACCCTTAAATACTGGCGATATAAACATGGATCCATTACTCGATAAATGTTATTTGATTGTGACACTATCAATTGTGAATCAAGATAAACTACCAATGAGTCGATTTTGTGCAAAATTGCCTCAGATAGCAAATTAATGACGGCAGTATACTCAGCCATATTGTTTGAAGCAGGACCGATGCATACTCCCCTTGATACCATCAATTGACCAGTTGGATAATACAGTACCCAAGTTGCGGAAGCGAGATTCCAAGTGTGCCGACTAGCACCATCGGCGAATCCAAAATAGACCAAGTCATCCATCAACACTTGCCAAAACAGACCAAAAAGTGTTGATCTCACAAAATCTTGACAAAATATGTACAAATATACATAATGTACAAAGAAGCCATTGCCTAGCTGCTATTTAAGCAAAGTACTTCTTAAGGTAGAGCCCGTTTCGGGGTTCCACCAATTTGTTTCCTTCGAAATTGATTAACTCATACGACCCTTTTGTTAAAACGGGTTTAATTATGAAGGGACCGTACCACATAGGTTTGAATTTTCCTTCCCCCAAGGTGTCCTTATCTTAGTCGTAGACCAAGATGAGGTCACCTTCAGAAAAGACACGAGGACGGACAGTTTTATAATACTGGGTTTTAACCCTTTTCTTATGAGCCTCATTTACTGTGGCTGCATCTCGACGCTGCTCATCGAGATGTTCCAAGTGAAAGAGGTGCTCTTCGAGACCAGAGGTCTCTGGAAGGAGCTCAATAGCTAATTTAAGAGTTGGAATTTCACATTTGACAGGAAAGATAGATTCCAACCCATAAACTAAATGAAAAGGTGTAAAACCTGTAGCAGTCTTGACAGAGGTTCGGTATGCCAATAGAGCCGGATATAACATAAGATGCCAATTGGATCGATTTTTATCAATTGTCCTTTGCAGGATCATCTTAAGAGTTTTTTTTACTACCTCAACCTGTCCATTGGCCTAAGGATAATGAGACAAATGTTCCTACCAGAAACCTAGCTTGAGAGCCAATTCAGACATTAGTTGATTCTGGAAATGATTGCCATGGTCAGTGACAATCTCTCTTGGGATACCAAACCTTGAGATAATCTGATTAAAAAGGAACAATGTCGTTGTCTCACTATCGTTCTTATAAGTGGGCATGGCCTCGGCCCACTTCGTGAAGTAGTCGACAACCACGATAATATACTTGTGATTCAATGTTGAAGGCGGATGACAAGTCATAAAATCAATACCCCATTTAGTAAAGGGACCGACAGTGACAACGGGAAAAAGAGGAGTTGGATGTGCGCGCATCTTCCGTGTATAAACTTGGCACGGGTGACAGCGTTTGACCGCTTCAACACAATCTTTGAAGAGCGAAGGCCAAAAATAGCCGGCACGCAAGATACGCTGAGTTGTAGCAAGCCCTGATAGATGACCACCACAAGCTCCGTTGTGGCAATCATTTAGCATAGACTCTGCCTCCTCTAAGGTTAAACAACACCGAAGGATTGAATCAACCCCCCGACGATATAATGTATCACCAATTATGATGTAATTTTTAGCGAGGTGACGTAATTTGTGACATTCATCCTTAGAGAAAGCAGAGGGAAACTTCGAAGTCTGGAGATAAACAATGATATCTCCATACCAAGGGTTGAGCGAAGAGATGAGGAATAAATGTTTGTCAGGAAAACTTTCCTCATAAACAGTATCCTCTCCACAAGGTAGCTCGGAAATTAGCTTGACAAAAACCATAGATTTCTTGGACTTAGCGGACAAGAACTCAAGATCAAATTCTTGTAGAATGACAATCAATTGATTATATTTGCCCCCAATCACTCACCTACTGAGGACAAACTGAAACGGATTGACTGCTGCCAGGACAAAAGTTTTGCGTAGCAGGATATAATGACGGAGCCACTGGACAACATGGACAGCTGCCAAGGCCAACTTCTCGACCGGAGAATAGCGAAGTTCAGGACCTATCAAGCCTCGGCTCAAGTAATAAATCACATGCTCTGTGAGAGCATCGTCTTCTTGAACGAGAACCATACCAATGGTTGATTCTGCTACAGAAAGATATAAAAGGAAGTCCCTACCATAATCCGGTGGACTCAAAAGTGGGGCAGAGACTAATGCCTTTTTCAAAGCATCAAACGACCGTTGTGCAAAGTCGTCCCACACGAATGGAACCCCTTTTCGGAGCAAACACATAAACCCTTTAGTGATCTCGGCATAGTTCACTATAAACCGTCTTAAGAAATTAGCCTTCCCTTAAAGACTTTGAAGTTGTCGACTGGAGGACGGGGGAGGCAACTGGACTATTGCCTCTACCTTGAAGGGATCGACTCTAATCCCTTAATTTGATATGATGAACCCTAACAACTGACCGGATGTAACCGCAAAAATGCACTTGTTCGGATTCAACCAGATTTTATAAAAACGACATCGCTCAAAAACCATTCGAAGGTGACTAGGATGATCAGTTCTTTTTCGAGAACAAGCAGCGAGATCGTCCAAGTATGCTTCGATGATATGTTTGATGTCGTGGAAAGCATATTACATGGCCCGCTAGAACGTGGATCCAACATTTTTGAGACCAAATGGCATCTTTCTGTATGCAAAGGTACCCCAGGGACATATAAAAGTCGTCTTATGTTGATCTTCAGGACAGATAGAAATTTGATTATAACCAGAAAAATCGTCCATGAAGGAAAAAATCTCATTGCCCGCACACTCGTCAATAATATGATCAATGAATGGCGTGGGGTAATTACCTTTTGGAAAAGCTTTGTTTAAGTCCCTAAAGTCGATGCATACTCGGATTCTTCCTTGCTTTTTATCTACAGGGACTAGATTAGAAACCCAATCGGTAAGAGGAACAGGGTATATAAAACCCGCCTTGAGCAACTTCTCTACTTCAGCTTTAATGGCTGCCGCTTTCCTAGGATTAACCGGTCGAAGCCTTTGACAAACTGGCTTAGCGTTTTCATACGTCTTGATCTCATGATGAACTATAGAAGGATCATTGCCAGGCATTTCCTCATAAGACCAAGGAAATACATCTCGAAATTCTTTGAAAAGGTCGGTGTAAATTTGCACCTCTTCAGGGGAACATTCAATTCCGATGAAGAGATTCTCAATCACGTTAGGGTCCCTAGAGATGTTTATAAACATCATTTCTGAGATCACCGACATATTACCCTCGGCACGAAAGTGTGCTAGAGCCGAAGGATTCGATATCTTACAAACATCACTAGTGAATAGCTTGGAGAACCTAGCTTCCACTTCCTGCAATGGAAGAAGGAAATATGAACGATGGTGTAAGTCTTCCCAAGGTCGATCTACACCCATCATCACTTCGAGGATTACTTCTTCAGAAGGTAAAACCGTATCTAAGCAGTCCAAGGCGGAGGTGGAATCAAAGGCCCAAGCCGAGGCCACATAACCCTCAAACTTCTCTTCGGAAGAAGGAGCAGAGTGGTCGTCTGTGGAGTTAACGATAGATTGATATCTAAGCTTAGTCGTAGACATAGAGGATGCCATTCCATTTACACTTCCTTCAGCTAATGTGGTCGTAGGTGAAGGCAAGGTCCAAGGGTCCGAAAAATAATGAGTTCGGAAGAACCTTTCTCGAGGAGACTCCTTGGATGATGAAATGACATTGATTCGAGTGATAGGAGAGGGAAACTCAAAGGTACCCATCAATGAGGAATACATCCCAACTCCTAGATTCTCAGTAGCTGGGCGAGGGTTATCCACTAAGGGGACAGTAGAGTCAGAAGTTGCTTGAGGATCAACTGGACAATAATCCAACTAATCTACCTTAACGATTTTCCCTTCATGAGGAAAGCAGATGACACGAAATAGAGTCGAAACAATGAAATCCATCTCGTATACCCAATTCCTTCCTAAGAGGAGATTACAGTCGAGGTTAGCATCTATGACCTCTACTTCAACATTGAAGACCTTTCCTCCAACACATATAGGAAAGGCCGGGATAATCCCATGCAACTTATGAGAATGCCCATCAAATGCAGTCAAAAGGGTAGGTGAAGGAACAGCCGAAGGAGATCCAATGGCCTTCCAACAAGACATTGACATGACGCACATGGAAGCTCCCTCATCAATAACGGTGCAAAAAATATTAATCTTTCTCTATGTAGACTTTATCTGGAAAGCCATGTGATGAGGGAGTCACTTCTTGACATTTAACATGTCAAAAGTGAGCACTAAAGAATTGGTTGGATCAACTGCCCCAATTGCCGAGAGTAAAGCACTTCGCTGAGCCGGACATGACTGGAGAACCTCTAAAGTGGACATGGCGCATGGACTCTGGGCTAGATCCTCCACAATGGAATAATTCTGGGCAACCCTAGCATTAATATTGATAGTCGCGCGTTTAGTGGAACCTTTCGGTATCCGTGGTATAGTCTCAACAGGGGGTCGCTCAATATGAAGGTCGGTATTTCCAGGAGCAGTTTTGTCCTTGTAAGTTTCGACTTCACCGTAATCACGTGACCGAGTAGACACATGTACATTAGAACCCATCATGAAAACGTTCGATGATTTTTCCCCTTCCTGGCTGCCCCCTGAAAAGGTACTGGGATTTGAACTCGCACCAGCAAGAAATTGCTACCCTTGGGGAAAAGGGTTGGTTAACACAACTTGAGAACTAGAAGCCCCTTGCTTCCCTAACAAGCGTTGAGCGTCCCGAATCTTTGGGCAGAGATGAGTTAAATGGTCTCCACTACACAACTTGCATGGAAACTTGACTTTCTGTTTAGACTCATTTCTACCCCCACCAACATTATTGCCGGATTTATTTGTGTCAGCCTTCCCATCCTGATTATTTTTCTTACCTCGTCCTTTCTTTTTCCCATTGGAGTTTTGATTTCCTTTGGGGTTATCAGATTGGACGACATTAATCGAAGAGGGTTGGGAAGATGAAGTAGTAGACGATGTGACTTGGTTGTTTGAAGTAGTTTGCAATGACAACTGTTGCAATTGGCTCAACAAGTTCACTGCATTCGTGTCTACCGATCCAAATATACCATCCCCATGGGGACTTGGATTCGACTTAGCTATGTCAACCTTTGACCCAGGAGCATCTGGAAAGTAATTTTGTAGGATCCTAGACTGAGAGTAGATCAATTCTAATTGTTGGGCCCTAAAAATAGCTTGCTCCTCGGAGTAAACTCCGGACATCGAGACATCCTTAGAGATCTCAGGTTGTAAAGATTTCAAAAACCATTTGAGATGGTTCTCCGGAGGGATTTCGGCCTTTATGAGCCTCTTTCTCCGTCTCCATTCCTGAATATGGTCAGAAATGTGAGTTGCCGTGTCCTGACGAAAATTGGCCAGAAGTTCAGTTCCGGCATCATAACGGACAGGCAACTGGAAATGATTTAAGAAAATATTAGCTAAGTTGGCAAAAGATGTAAAGCTACCCCCTGGCAACTCTATATACCATTTGGCCACATTACCAGTCAACGTGCGCTAAAAAAGTCTCAACCTAACTGAATCATCAATAAGGGAGTTCGATGAGCACCCCAAATGGAATGTGGTCACATGGTCGCTCGGGTCTTCACCGCTCTTCCCTTCGAATTTTGGAATGTCCGAAGGAAGTTTGGTTGAGACCGGAGGCCAGGGCGGATTATATTTGATTGGATCATTTGTTAACTTTGTGAGGTCTGGCAAGTTCAAAGTTGCCAAAAACAGAAGCCTAAGAGGACCTTGGGGGTTCCACCTAGACTGGGAAGAACTCCCAAAGTTCTGAACAAATGGGCCTGGATTTTGGAAGGCACTAGGCTGCCCGAAGTAACCTACAGAACCAGCTGAACCAAAAGGCAAGCCTTTTGATCCAGCATAACTCGAAGTTTGACCAACTCCAGCCGCAAAACCTCCATAATCGACGAAGCTTCCTCCTAAAGGATTATAAGGAGCAAATAGCCCTTGATAATGATCCCAAGTAGAGGCTAGGGGAGGAATACTTTGGAATGAACTAACCGTGGAGTACGGCCTATTCCCTTGTTGGCCAAGAAACAAATTCACAGTTCCCATACTATTAACCGCGGGGTTAGCCCAACCTTGGAAAGGATTGTTGCCTTGTCCTAAAGAAGAGAAAGGCATAGATCCAATTGTCAGGTTGGAATGTGGTATATGACCACTTCCAAAAGGAAAACTCTGGAATGAAGCCGATCCACCCATCATGGATGTGGCGACAGTAAACGGAACTAACAGAATACCCTATGAATGGGTGCCAAATGGGAAAAATTTAGAACTAAAAGCACTGGTTTGGGAGTTTCCACTCATAGAAGGAATGGTGGTAGTCCCAACTAAAGATGTGCTAACAAAAGACCCGAATAAAGAAGCGAAGGGGATGGCAATAGTTCCTCCCCCTTGTACAGATATTAGAGTCTGCACAGTCGTAGCACTTGTAATAGAAGCCATGCTTCCAGTAGTGGTCATCGATGGTAAGTGCGTTATGTGACCTGGACTTGATGATCGATGCGTTGGATACCCAACGTATTGTTAATCTTCCGGTTGACTAGGAGGTAGGGGATAATTCGGAGCCGCTAACGACTCTGAGAGTTCTTCTACCTCTACGTTATCTTGCATCTGAAAGAGAACTCGAGAAAGTACATGAGTACTTCTCTCTTGTCTTGTGGAAGTACCAGGTCTATCTTGAACACTGATGCCCCTGAGGGGAGGATCAATCCCCGATGCATCAGCTGCCGCGGGACGAAACCCACTGGTAGTATTGCCTCTACGCCTTCTAGGTGAAGGCTCTGAACTTAGTGATGAAAGACCACGAAGTCTTTGAGATCATCTAGGCGATCAGTCAGCCAATTTGAATTTTTTGTTAAGATCTAACTAAAGACTCAAAAAATTGAAAGCTAGGCCAATTAGGAGCACAGAGCACACACTATAAAGTCCCTAAAGATATCAGCCAGTCAAACAACTTCCAAGTATTTCCGCTCTAGGTGATTAGGACCGGACACCAAAATACGAGAAAGTGAAGTAAGGGGCCTTCCGAAGATAGTCTAGGATAATGACGGCCCAGTCCTATCAGTGAAGGTAACAGAGGAAGTTACGTTGACCTCCTAACAACAGCCTGCGTCGGTGCAAACCCCCAAGCTTCGCAAGGGTGCCCTCCAGTAGTACCGTTGAGAGTGATACAACGTCGACCTCAGGTGCCACGGCATTCCCCTCCGCAACCACTTATGTAGATCCCTAGGAGTAGCAACTATGGTTACCAACTCATGTCAGAAGCTAGGCGGAACAGTCGTGAGGTAAGTTCGGACAAGTAGGAGAGGGGGTATCTCTCTTCCCTGTCTTTACAGACCCTCGTGCTTAACTCCCAGATCCGGAGCTTTCCTGGTCTTCCTAACGATATTGGATTTTCACTCAGTATTCAAACTCCTATGTTTGACAGTTTAAAATGGCCTTAGAGAGTTAACTCTCCACACACTTAATCCAAGGCCCTAAAATATCCTAAAACTTGTTGATGTGTTTGACAAATACAAAGTTCTAGTATATTTTAAATTAGCGCTTGATTTTAATGGGTTGTTATTTAAGTCAAGGGATAACGGAAGTGAAACTGGTGGTGTTATGACGCAAAAGAAATTAATAAAACCAAACTACATGCACATGCACTTGTTTTTTGTTTTTCGATGAAGAGCAATTTCTACAGGGTTCAGAGGAACTTCAAATAAAAGTACAACTTTTTTTCTTTTCAAACTTCACACTCACAAAAGTTAACAAAACTATAAATCCCTAGAAAGATGCACAAACTAATCCTAATGCAATAAATACATACCGATGCAAGATTCAAAAACTACTCTTATATCAAAAGATGAAAGTTGCTCGTTTATCGATTTTAAATTTGCCACTTAAATGTTTAGATGGAATATAAGTTTTTGTTGCTTATTTCGTCTAAGCACTAAAAGCAAGATGAAGACAAACAAATAGGTGCTTTCACTTAACAAAAAGGAAAACTCAATCAAAACAAACTTTCAAGAAATTTCCTTCAAAAGCAACTCAAAAACGAATTTTCAAACATGCTCTAACAAGACTGAAACTTGATGACCGAAAAATGGGCAATGAAGCACTTTTCGAGCTTACGACACAAAATAAGTGGGAACTCAACAAAACAAAGGTGCTTTGAAATGCTTTTAACAATCAACAAGCAACAAGATAAGCTTGGAAAAGGAAACCAAAAGATTGAAAAGACAACTTTCAAGAAAGCGTGAACAAACGACTTTCAGAAAGCAAGAAAAGCAGATGGTCATAAAACTAGTTCAAACATGCAAACCAAAAATTCATTAAAACAAAACTCAACACAAAGATTGAAATTAATCTTTCTACCCTGAATACACAGAGCAACCAAGATTCCTTGCAAGAAACCTTGTGTTCTTAAGCAAAAATAAATAAATGACGGTTGCAAGAAAACGAACAAGACCAACCTTTTCACAATCAGAGAGAAATCAAAACAAGACACTTGCTGTAAAACTAAAGACTGTGACAGAATAGTGATTGTTCCAAACTGAATTAGACCAGCATACAATCTTCCAGAAACAAAAAGATTTCAAAAATCTTGAAAATTAAAGATATACGCGACTGTGTTTGCACACAGATGTGTGTATATGCAAGAAGGCTTAAGGAAACTTGCGTATTCGCAGGTTCACTTATGGAAAGATGCGTATATACACTTAAGTAAACAGAGAAACTAGCGTATAAAAAAGCTTCCAAGAAAAACAAAAAATATCTAGAAAAAACTGATCAAAGCTCACAATTCAGGCACTGACTACACAGTAATAGAAGGTAAATAGATAGCTGAGCCCTGATTGGCTTGAATACACCCAAACTAGGAACAACAATAGTGTTGTCCCCAGTGGATTCGCCAATTCTGTTGTGGGATAAACTCCCCTAGGGTCTTGGGTGAACACCCTAGTAGACTGAAGATTATCTATGGAAAGAAACACACATTCTAGGCAATCATAATGCTACTATAAGCAAACTCTACGATAGGGGCGTACCTGAGGTCTTATGTTCGAGAAGAGCCTCCCAGGGTCCAATCCCTTCTTTGAGTTCCTTTGCTCCTTTGACCTGCAAAACCAACAATTCAAGAAAGTGCAGCAGTATATGGACTAAACGTCATAAAGAAAACAACTTCATATTATAAGGAAAGGTAGTTAGTTATGAAATTAAACAACCTATCACATATGAATCATAACATGAAGAAGATCTATATCAGGAACAAAGACATGTGTTTCTTTTATTATAAACAAAGAAAGTACATAAAAGGAACAATTTCACCTGAGTCATCCTTTCGCAGGCTCCAAGCGGAACTGTCTCCCGGATTCGTCCAGTCTCAAGCCTTTAACAAACTCTTTCCATGACTTACTCCATGATCTCTCAAGTAGTATGAAATCATCAACACACATAAGGAAACAAGGGTTTCCTGTAGGATGGGGGAAGTGTAGGAGGCACAAGGATCTTCAGACCTGGTCAGGGAAATCTCAACATAGCAATCTTTCTCTCTCTTCTCTCCTCCCTTTGGCCTTCCCATAGAAGCCTTTTTATACTTCTCCCAAAGTAGTTTTTTAGTTGGGAATTCGTTGGGAACATTTGGGCCACGGGCACTAACAGGTGATCAACAGGTAAAACCCGTGATCTCCGCCCGAAATTAAGGAGATTTTTTTTTTTTAAGTGTTTTTATACATATACGTGGGTTGGGTATACACAGACCCGCGTATACACGCGTTTAGCTCAGGGCAATGTCGTGTATAGGGAAACAACACTGCTTTTTTAGATTTGGGACCAGATCTGGCAGGAGGGGTTGCCCTAGGCCATGAGTGTAGCTTCACAAACCTCAAGAGTGAGATTTGGAGCTATAACAAGTAGTTAATCTTGGAAAGGTTTTCATTGTTTCTTCTTGCTCATTTGTTAGCTTCCAAATTTTCTTAATAGCCTTGCGCCCATTCGCAAATTTGTGGTAGAACTTTGTATTATCACCCCCCTCCATAAGCCATATAGCTTTGCTTCTTAGTTGCCAACTTTCCTTTCGATCCTTTAGTATCTGAATCCTTTTGGCCAATAGGGATGTGATCTTATCCTTGTGTTCTGGGGAGGAGTAGATCCCCCCATGTTTATTCTCAAAGATCTCTATCTTCTCTTCAGTAGCCTTGAGGATAAGGTCCTCCAGGGTTCGCTTCTTGTGCACCCATATTTTGGATAGATTCTTCAGTTCTCTCAAGTTGTGAGCAAAACCTTTTGTGATGTTCCCTCTGGCCTCTCAGGGTGGGCCTTCTAAAATTCAGTGACCAACCTGGTGTAGTTTGCATCTCTTAGCCAGGCAGAGTTAAATTGGAAGGGGGCTCTAGGTTTGTTCATTCCACCACTAATTTCTAGGTATATCAGCCTATGATCAGATATTCCCCCTGAACCAACCCACTGTCTAATTCTATGTCCCATGTTCAATAGGTGATCTTTTATGAGGAACCGATCAAGCCTCTAGGAAGGGTTGTCCTCTCCGGTTATGTTGTTCCTCCAAGTAGGTTGAATCTTGGTTGAAGGGATATCAATAAGGTTATGATCCTCCAGAATGTTCTTAAAGAAATCCGAGAGAGTTTCCCTTTGTGCATTGTGCCCCCATGATTCCGCATAACCAATGGAAAAATTTAGGTCACCCCCAAGAATGATCTTGTCCTACTAAAGAATGTGAGAGTTTAGTATCCAGTTCCAGTATGCTTCCCTATTATGACAGGGTCCATAAACTTTAATGATCCTGAGCTCTGAATCAAGCTCAGATGACTAGATGTCTACCCCGATGTGCCCAGTGCTTCCCCATATGTTACAGATTCTAATGAAGCAAGAATTTATCCCCATGGCCAAACCCCCTGTGCGGCCATTTGCATCTAGAGAGTGAAACGTCCACCCATGGAGCCAAGTTTCAAGCAGGTGTGTGATAACACTAGCCTGACCCAGGGTTTCTTGTAGAAAGAGAACATTGATCATTTCAGAGTCAATCAATCTTTGCAAGGCTAGTTTTTTTCCAGGGCTAGCCAAACTTCAACAATTGAAGGATAATATCTTCATGGAGGGGGGTGCTCAAGGGTATTCACCGCTCTAAGAACCCAATCAGTGGAATTTTTTTATGTCTGATGCTATCTCTTCCCTAGCTTGTAGGATGGATTTCTATAAGGAGGAAGGTCGGCCTTGAGGTTGTTGCTTTCTAGGGGGCGATGGGGAGTGGGGGGGGATAAAACCAATGCCCAAGGAATCAGGGGCCTGAGATCGAGTCTAGGATCGAAGTGGGTATATAGAAGATGGAGGGTCGGGTTCAGGAATGGTAGGGATGGCTGGGGGATCCTCAAGAAATTAAGGTGGAATGCATGAGGAGGGTGGAGGGGGTTTTAGGGGGCATGCCAAAGTAATGGGGGGAATAGAGCAAGGGACAAAGGTCTGAACTATATTTGATGCAATGCAATAAGATGAAGCAGTAGTAAAAGTAGGGGAGGAAGATGATTCCAACATACCCATGGAGAATGAAGCCTTGGCAGCCGCCCTTGCTCTGTTCAGGGGAGGTAAGGGTGGTTCGTATGGTGCTTTCTCACGCTTATTCCTGGCTTCATTTGATGGTGCTTTCTCTACAACAACCTGTGGCGAGTGATTCACTGCCTCTTTAGCCGGGGGGTGTTCCCTGTGTATGTGAAATCTTATGTGGAGTGGCCTTATCGTTGTCTCCATCTCGCGCCTTACTATTCAGAGGGCAATCCTTGAAAATATGTCCCACCTTATGGCACCTTCTTCAATGGAACAGGACCCCGTCGTAATCCAGAATTTGATGTTGAGATAAATTTCTCCACCGTAATGTAATATGTTCTTGAAGACCCCCCCTTGTGTCCAGATGTACTAATACCCTAGCATAACCCATCATTCCAGTGGTTAAGTATGATCTATCATGCTCAAGGTAAGTTCCCAGGGTATTACCAATGTGCCGAAATATGTCCTTCGACCAAAATTGGAGGGGCAGTCCAGGAAGCCGAACCCAAATTGACCTGACTCCTATCTGTTATTTTTCCAGGTCAAATAGATGGTTCCAACAGTGCAGAAGGACAGTGACTTGTTCAAAATTCCAGAAGGAGGACAAGACCCAATTCGTGTGTTCGGCTCTAGCAAACCTGAGAACAAATCAACCTCTAATGAAAGTTTGTACAAAAGGAAAATCGGACAGGTGCTGCCCCCATACCTCTGAAGTCCAAAGCTTCAAACGAGCCATTGTGTAACTTATGCCTCTGATCCTTCCAACTAGAACTTCGTCTGCTATGTCCATGGAATCATCCCACTGGATGTCTTCCCCAAGCATGACTATGACGTCTTTGACTTTGGATTTGAAGCAATTGCGCTTTTTTCTTAGCCTTGTAGCAGCTTCAAAGGATTCTAGTCGTTCCTCATGTGGTGAAGGGTTTGCAGGAGGGTTTTCAGGGCTTTGATGCACACCCGTGGGAATAGCGTCCGAGAGAGGGGGGACTGCAGTGTAGCTTCGTGATGGAGGAGCAGCGGATATAGTCGCCTAAGGAGGCCCTTGTGTCGGGTTCGAGGGGTTTCTGGGAGGAAATTTAAGGGAAACAGCTAAAGGAAGGGGAGGAGGGTAATGCAAGGGTTCAATTGTAGGGTTAGGGCTAATAAAGTCGACTGCAAAGTCAATTGCGGAGGGAGACTAGGGAGGGGAGGAGGGTACCGACCAGACTGGAGGGGGCTTGGAAAAGGTCACTGTAGAACTGGAGGGCCTCGAGATCGAGGGCATGGCTATGATGGTGTATGTTAGATCATAGCAAAAAGGGAGCATTCCTTCCAAGGCTGAATGTGGAGTTAGCTAGATGTTGACACCTTCCAACGGATCCTCCGAATAGTCGACATTATCCAACTCCATGGCTGTTCCAAGGAAACCTTCACTAGCTGCCTCTGAAACTATCGTAACCGTCGCAACGATGCTAGGTTAGGTAGAAGGTAGGTAAAACTATAATACAGTGAATAAGTCATGGGGCAGAGGTTTTACTAGGCCATTACAGAGAACCGGATCGCGTTACAGTGACCACCATGGTGACAGTAGCTGGGACATAGCGAATATGCTACAGGTGAGGTGCAGGTGAGGTACAGGTTCACTGTAGTAACCCTAACCTATTTCGAACTAGCGTCAGGACTCCATTTTCTCTCATCTCAGTTTGCCAATATTATTATTATTAAAATATGTTGCGTTGTTGAGGATTTGAAGGAATTTGGTGCTAATTGTGGCTATTTTGCTACAAATGTTGTTTCTCTACTGCCAAAATTTCAGGGCTTCATTTGTACTTACTCGATCAAGTCTAGAAACTTGTCCCACCTTTCTTCATTTGGGATAGAAAATCTTACCATGTTTCTAAACCTTTCATCCACTTCGATGTAAATGAAAAAAAGTTGGCTTACTGACAAAAATGTGATGAATCTCATGTTGAATATCCAAATCAAACTGTAGACCTTCTATAAATGATTCTCCACTAATAACTCCTCTGGCCTTTACAAACATTGAAGCATCAACAACTATGTTACACAATTGTTCCTGGTAGTTTTCTAATGGAATCAATTTGCCTTTAGAATTCCTCAGAGTGGGTAGACCCTTTTCCTACAGTAGTGTGAACTTTTTGTTGAATCTTCTGACTTACAACTTGAGTTCTTTACATTTGTTCTCTAGATGTATCATCAAATTAATTTTCGTTAAAACTCTTTTAACCTCCATTATTGTTGTTGTCCTATCTGGAATGTTTAGGTCCTCTAATTCATCCTTGGTCTTGGATTTTAATAGCTTAATAATCCTTTTTGCCTCTTCTGGTCTATGCTCCAAATCTACTTTAGTATTTTGTATTGTTGACTTAACTCTTTGCATGAGTTATTCCTGCTCAAAAGTGATTTGAATTGATGGCCACACATATGTTATATTAGCATTTATATTCTATCAAATGTTATTTTTGGCCTCTACCAACATCTAAATGATAAAATTTTGATCTTCATATTTCTGAATTTGTTGAATGCGCTTGAAGTTCTTTTGCACTTTTGTTAAATAGGTATTATCGGGTCTAATTTTATTCTCATCCATTCAAACCAATGTTGCTAATAACTTATCTTTCTCTACCTTAACTGATGATAATTATTCCAAAGATTTAGCAAGCTCTTCTATAGAATTTGAAGGTGTGGCCTTTGTTGAAGTCTCTATTGCTGTAAATGTGTCTGATGTAGATGTCTCTGTTGCTTCCCAATGTTCTTTTTCTCTTAACAATGTTTCCATATCCTGCTCCATTTTTTGTAACTGTGCATTCTGCTTAACAAATATTGTAAATAATTTTTCCTTTTCCATTTCTATTCTAGCAACTTCTTTAGCTTGAGGATGTTTTGTGGATGGTAGCTTTAGTTGCTTTCTTAATGCTTGAATATCTTCCTCTTTTCTCTTTATAATCTCTTTTGTTGCCTTAATATATACAGGGTCATGTCCTAGTTTTATTATCAAATGTTCTAGAGATTTGATTTTATTGTCTTTAGAAAATGAGGACATCTTCTCAATCTACAACTAAGAATGGATGTTGTTCATGGATGACTACAATTTGGAAACATTAATGGATGAACTGGTGATTTTTGAAAAGATCAACTCCCCTGTTTTCTTATGTAAATCAATTTGATCGATTTCATGTATCTTCTTTGTATCAATTGAGAGAATCGAGGCTTTGTAGTCTTCAACACTCTTGGGAGCTGGCACTAAAGGTTCCATGAAGGCCATTTGGATCTGTCCTTTCTCTGAGTCGAATGCAAAGAAAAATCTATGTTGTCTTTTTGTTGTATGCTTCCAAAATTTTGAGTATGTTGAAGCCTTTAAAGCTTCATTTTTCAACTTTATCTCCTGTACCTTGAAAATATACTCTGTTGAGTTGAAATTTGAGAAATAGAAGATACCAGAGACTGAACTGTGTTGATTAGTGGTTGTCATTGATGTCAACCCAATTAGCACTAGGGGCTACCCCGATCTTGCATGGGAATTTTGACTTGACAAATTACTCTATTCTGAGTCAAGGATCTTCTAGATGTATTTTACTTGTCGATATGTTTCCATTGATATATGGCACACCACATAATTCTCCACAGTTTGAGAGACATTCATGTTTGAAGTTAGTAACCCCAGTTAGTGGGCTACAACCCTATGGGGTTGTGGCATGGCACTCATAATTGGTTGTGGTAATTGAATATGTTATCACTTAAGAATTCTAATGCCAAAATTTTTCACATTAGTTTGATGGTAAAGGTTGGCGCTAGTCTAATTTTTATTTTTGTTTGCCTTAGAGTCTGAGTCTTAGGAGTCTTGAGCCAACTATGCATTCTCATTCATCACCGGTCTCATAACCATGTGTCAGTTTTGTTCAAAGGTTACTATGTGCCACAAAACATGTTTTAGGTGATTTCGCAGCGCAACATGTTTTAGGTGATTTCGTAGCGCATAATTCAAATTTTACGCTGACTACGCTACGAAATCGGAGATTCGTGCAATCCGCAGCAAATCTTTCCCAACTGTCAAATCTGTCAAGTTCAGTTATGGTTGCATCATCCAGTGTTAGCTTATACACTCCACATATTAGGTCTAACCTCTTATCTCCATCATTATAGTCGCTAGGTACTCTGGTACACTCGGATTGCAAGATCCAAGAAAAGTCAGGTATGCACAGTCTTAGTCATGATTTCATTCATTGCATAAGGGAAAAATCTACTAACGTTCAATTTGAATGCATTACATATCAAGCGAGGCAGCTATCAAGTGAGGCAACTATCAAGAGAGGCATATATCAAAGATTGTAATAGAGCCAGTCATCAAACGTATCATTTCGCTAGAGATTCATGGAGGGGTCTGTAGAGAGAAAGAATCACAGGTCAGGCAGGTGTTTAAGGACTGAACCTGAAGGTTTAGACATAACCTTGAGGAATATGGAAGTTGAGCATGCATTCAAGCAAGTTGGGTGCTGGAAGTTTTACAAGAAACTCCAGGGAGGTCATGCATAGGGAACCAAGGAATTTGCCTTGAATTTCAAAGGACTGAATTCAAAGGTTGGTATGCTTGAACTGTAGGTCTCACTAGACATAATATCCACAGTTACGGAGATTCCAAGAGGGAAAGAAACTTGGTTTAAGAATTTCAAATTCGATATGAACCCATGTAAAGAATTTCTGAAGCACGAGTTCTTTAACTCTGATTTAAACAAATCTATTCCTAGGAGTTATGTCAAGGATTCGTATGCCAATTTGCTTACCTGCATACAAAAGTACCTTACCTGAGAAGGGAGATACAATAAGGTGTATTCATATCATTTCAAACTTCTATTGCATTTCATAGGGAAGAGATCTATTGATTTACCTTCTTATTCCATAGCCTAAGCAAAATGTGTGATAAGGTGCAATTAAGGAAAGAGGCTTGTGAGACTTCACTGTTTCACCATGGATTGGTTAAGTTGATTGTTCTGCATGAACTCCAGAGAGTAGGTAGGGACTGGCCCACATTCATATTCATGTCTGGTTTCAAGAACGAGACCGATCTCACTCCTCAAGCTGTAAAACATCTTCCAACAACAATTGGTCATTAGGCAGAAATAAGATCCAGGAAGTTCTCAAAGTTGAAGGCTAGGAAACAAGTAAGAGAATCCACCAAGCCACTGACTCTCCAGAATACACCCCAACAGTCCCTTAAAGAGAAAGCTCAGGTCAAAGAAGGTGCACATGAGTCAAGCACAGGTGAAGGAGTTCAAAGAAGAAGGACTAGGAGTCTTAGCTAAAGAAAAAGGCAAATCAGTGGTGACTGAAGACACCTCGGTTTCAAAGGGAAGTCTTAATGACATATTGCAGGCAATTGATATTGAAGAGTCTCCCCTGGTTCAAGCAGATGTGATAGAGTCAGGAAAAGACAAGGCTAAGAAAAATAAAGCCTCGAAAAAGCTCAAGTTCGATGATCCAGTTGATAAATTTGTCTTTAGGCCAAGAAGGCCCACACGAGGAATTTCAAAGACATACAGGAGATATTGCCAGGAGCAGATGAAACAGGGGAGGCAACACAACCTCATGAAGGAAAATATAAAAGCAAAGCATTTACCCTTCAAGAAGAAGATGGTGTGGAAGAGTTGAAAAGCAGGTTGGAATTGGCAAACTTTGAAATTGCTAGACTGAAGAAAGCTTCCATGAAATTCGCAATCAAGGAGGCTTATTTTAACTAAATGCAAGCTCGGTGGGAGGACAAAACATTTCAAATACCCGAGGTGGTTGATTTTAATGTTCAATTCCGTAGCTGGACTGTCCCTGCAATAAAGGAAACACAATTCATCATAAAGGTCAATACAAACCTGAGAACTGGCATCAGAGTCATGAAGAAACAAATTGAGGACTTAAAGATACAGTTAAGCCAACAGAAAGAATCTCCTTAAAGAAGTCACACATCAAGTAAGGTTATGTTTCAAATTTTGATGGTTTTCCTTGTTACAATCTTCTTGAAGAATCATACATTTTCACTCAGTTTTGAAAAGCTTTGGACCAATTGAAAAGGATGTTTAAATATCAAGAGGCTCAAAATAGCAAAATTTTGGGGTTGAAACTGTGTTTTGGAATTACCCAGCAGTTTTGTAGCGCGCTACGAAACTGCTGAAGATGGTGACTAATGCACAGCAGTTTCGTAGCGCGCTACGAAACTGCTGAAGCTACATAATTTAAACTCAGTCAACAGATTTTGAGAGACCGAGGGAAATTTTTTGAAAAAGGAATATCTTCAAAGGATAATCTAAAGGTATCAACTTTCAACAAGGTCAAGACAGGTGGAGGAAATATATATATTCGAACCCAATTCTAAACTTTTTGTTATAAAGTGATCATATTTACTACAATCCATGATATGTCAGACAACTTAGAGGAACTTTTGTCTTCACACATGGAAAAGGTTGAGAGCACATCAAGGACATGGCATTCTGATATATTTTGCATAATCAAAGATGAAGGGTATGGTTCATTGGATTCGAATATCTTTGAGGAAAACCAAAGGCAGACAAATAGGGGCAGTTCCCTACTTTTCAGGCAAATGGACAAGATGGGAAATTGAGGACCAGTATGGAGCTTCGAACATCCACCACAACCAAACTAAAAAAAAGACCTCTTGTCAAAGAATGAGAATGATTGTAATTAAGGCTATTATTAGCATGATATGGAGTTAGACTCCTATTTGACTTAGATCTCTAAAAAGTCCAGTTAGCAGTTTGTTTCTTTTAATAGGTAGTTAGAATTTGAATAGGTGTCATAAGAAGTAGAATTTAAGTTCCCTCATGTTGGAGGAGGAATCTCAGCCTTGTAAAATAACTCTATATATAGAAGAAAGAGCAATGTACCAAGGGTTGGAAATTGATTGAAAAAAGCTCTGATATTTGGCTTCATGTAAAGACTCTGTTTTAGTAATACAAGATTGGCTTTACTTCTCAGGATTCAGGAGGGATTCGATGTTCAGACTGTTTTGTGTTATTATTTTCCTAATATTTGCAGTGGTATGAATGTGTAATCACTTAGAATTCACTTATAGTGCTCTAATGTGTTGTATACATTCATAGACTGTGTGGTCCCATATGTTTTTGGTATGTTCTAAATTTGTTGAATGCTGAATGCCCTGACTTGTATGTAAGGTTAATACCATTTTTATACTGAAATGATGTTGAATCCATAAGCCCAATGGGTAGTTGCTAAATGTGTTTCCACCATTCATATTTTTACATTTGTTTCACAAGAGTTAGCCATCTTAACTATAATAAAAAACATTAACCCTTTGAGAGAGCCCTCTCTAGTTGGGGAGGCTAAGCCTCAGCCTAAAGTAGGTTTGAAACAGTTACTTGAAGTCTTCCTGGTCTGCAGCCTTCCAGGGCCTGATTTTGAGATAACATTTTGGTGCATCTGCTGGGAGTCTGAAGATTAATCATTCCCGAAATCAAGAGACTGAAATTCTGAAGGTAGTAGGAGCTCAGAAGAACTTTCGAGGCTGAAATCTACTTTGGTGACTCGATACATTTTCAAAAGTTGAAAAGGTGGCTTTGAGAGGGAGATACACACGGAGCAATCCTGACCCAGATCCACCTACCCCTGTGGACAATCCAAACACCATTTCAAGGAGCAGACAATGATTTACCGAAATACCAGGTACTCCATCTTTTTCAAAATCTTTGCTCTCTGAATTTTCAAGAAGTCCTGAAGACAAAATTGTTGATGATAAGATTCATGAGGTGTTGTTGAGGTCTGAAAACGAAGAAGAGCTTATTGGAATTATCTTAGATTTACAAAAAGGAGGTATTGATACTTAGTCCTTAGTGTCACAAAAAGATAAGGAGGAATTTTGGGAGATTGTTACTTCTGAATTGTTGTTAGAAGAGGAAGATCTAAACAAACTTAAAGAGCTTGATCCTTTTGAAGTCTTACTCAAATATAAAATTGGTCTACCCCTTCCAAATTGGAGTACATTTGTCAGTGGTTTGCAAAGTCCAAATAGTCCTTTTCACATCAGTACTTTATCTTCTGCCTCTGCTAGTCCTAGTAGTTCTCAGACACTAGGAAATCCATCTCATATCAGTTTTGGTTCCTCTGTCCCTATAGTACCTGTTATGACTGTTCATCCATTAATTATGGCCGTACCTGCTAAGTATGCTCCACTAGCCCTTCCCACTGTTTTACATGACCTTCCCAGCAAATATGCTGCTAGAATTCCAACATGGGGTGGAGATGAAGAAATCACAGCAGAGGAACATGTAGACAGATTCAATGATTTTGCTGACAGAGAGGAAGTTGATGATGAGGACGTGAAGCTAAGATTGTTTGTACAAACTTTCATTGGGGAGGTTAGAAAATGGTTTAAAGCTCTTACAACTGGGAGCATTCACAGTTGGGCAGAGTTCGAAGATAATTTTCTAAGAAAGTGGGGAAACATAACTAATCCGGTCCATGCTCTCACTGAATACAACAATCTTAAAAGAGAACCTGATGAAAACATCCAAAACTTCTCCAAAAGGTTTAATAAAATATACAATTCCATTCTAGCTCATTTGAAACCTCCTGGGGCCTTGGCACAACTGAGATATGCCGAAGCATTTGATTCTGACTTCTCTCTGTTACTCAGAGAAAGGGATTTTGCTACTCTTGCTGACATGCAAAACAGTGCAATTAAAGTGGAAGTAAACATGATTGCTACTAAGAAATCAAAGATGGCAAAAGCTAAACTGGAAGAAGAAGAGAAGCCTTCCACTTCAGCTCCAGAAGATAAGTTTGACACAATGACGTAGACCATGGAAAAACTGATGGATCGGTTGGCTCTTAGGAATACTTTTGCTCCTCTAGCGCAACAGGAACCTCAATTTAGAAATCCTCAGTTCAGGAGACCTCAAAATTAGCAAAGGCCAAGAGAAAATAGGAATCAACAGCCGGATCCTCCAGTAAGACCTCCTTTCCAGCAAAACTTGGTTGATGATGAAGATGAACCTGAAATCCCTAAGGAGTCCATCCATTGTTTTAATGAAGAAGTGCCAGGTATCTTCTTGACTAAAGAAGAAGATGATGAGTCCAGTATGACCAAACCAGGGGAGGAACCTTCAGACTATTTAAAGGGCTATTAGCATGCTATCTTTGAGATGCAAAAGTAGTACAATCTCAGGAATAGAAACATGCCTATTGCAGTTAACAAATCATAGCCAAAGAAGGATGTTTCAAAGGCTATTGAAGATAAGAAGGAAAATTCAAAGGTTGCTGAAGGTAAAAATGATTCTCCACCTGGCAAAAAGGATATTCAAGCTCCATCCCCTACTAAAGAAATTGAGAAGACTGTTTATGTTTTTAACCTTGAGAATGAGATTGCAAAAATCAAGATATCAGTCCCCTTTAGTGAAATCCTCAAGGTAGACAAATACAGAAGTAAGATTGTTGAAATGCTCAATTCACAACCAGGAGTAGCTGATATCTTAAATGTACAAGAAGATAATCCTGTTATTTACTTGGGTCCAAGACTTGAAGATGAACAGAATGAAGAATTTCCTCCTTTCTACATAAGCATTAGCATTCATGATATGACTTGACATAATGCTATGTTAGATTCAAGGGAATCTCATAATCTTATGCCCAAGGTGATCATGGAAAGACTGGGATTAGAGGTAACTAGACCATATAAGGATTTATTATCCTTTGATTCAAAAAGAGTTCAATGCATTGGTTTGATTAAAGATGTTGTTGTGGGTCTAACACAAATTCCAGCAAAAACAATTGTCATGGACATTGTTGTGGCTAACATTCCACCTAAGTTTGGGATGCTTCTTTCAAGATCGTGGGCAACAAAAATCAAGGGCACGATGCAGATGGACCTTATCTATGCTACTATCCCAGTTTTTGGTGAACAAAGGAGGTTGTATCGGGAGACCAAAATGGCTTATATGGTAAGCAGCAAAGACAAGCCTCAAAATTTTCCTATTTATTCATTTGATACTGGTCTCGGATCAACCATCCTATTCAATGAATCAATTGGAAGAGAATCAGAAGAGAAGCTTTCAGAAAATCAGTGTCAAGGAAGGCATCAAAGAGATGAAAGAGACAAAATAGGCTGGTGGTCATTACACTTTGATGGATCAGCAGGAAGAGAAGGGGCAAGAGCTGGGATTTGGATCACAAGTCCAGATAAGGAAAGTAAGTTTCTCTCCTATAAGTTAAATTTTGATTGCACTAGCAATATGGCCGAGTACGAGTCTCTGATTTTAGGCCTAGAAGCCTTGATAAAATTGAAAGCTAGAAACATTGTTGTTTGTGGAGATTCTGAATTGATAATTAAACAAGTAGAAGGAGCTTACCAAACTAAGGATGCAAGGATGAGAGCATATAGAAATTTAGTGTTGGATTTGTTGGAAAAGTTTCAGGCCTATTCTTTCACCATCAAAACCAGAGACCAAAACTCTATTGCAGACTCTCTTGCTGTTTCTACCAGTCTTTTTATTATTCCTATGCACTCTTCTAAAAATTATGAGGTGGAAGTTCGCCATCGACCAGTTATACCAGATAAAATCACAAATTGGCAAGTCTTTGAGGATGATCAATAGGTAAGGAATTTCATTGAATTAAAGGGAGAATTTGAAAACACTCAAATGGATCAGCAAAATATGTTAGTAGAGTCAAAGGAAAGATATGTTTGATCAAAATGATGTGTTCAAAGCTCCAAAATTACAAGCTGATGGGGAAGAGGTAGAAAGCTTAAATTTAGGGGATTCAGTTGTGCCTAAGATGGTCAAGATTTTGAAATTTCTTTCAGCTGATATGAAGACTAAATATGTTGAGATGATGAAAAGGTTCATTGATGTTTTTGCATGGAGTTATGCTGACTTGAAACAATATGATTCCTCAATTATACAACATACCATTCCTATTAAGAAGAATGAAAAACCTTTCAAGTAGAAGTTAAGAAGAATTAATCCTCTCCTACTGCCATTGATTGAAAAGGAAGTGAAAAAACTTTTCGATGCTAAGATTATTGTTCCAATTAGATTCTCAGATTGGCTTGCTAATTTGGTCCCAGTTAGGAAAAAGAATGGAGAGATAAGGATTTGTGTAGACTTCAGAAATCTGAATAAAGCCTCATTGAAAGATAATTATCCTCTTCCCAAGATGGATCTGATTATCCAAAACATTGTTGGTTCACAAAGGATGTCTATGCTTGATGGTTTCTCATGGTACAATCAGATTCTTGTTCATCCAGATGATCGAGAAAAAACAGCCTTCACAACACCATGGGGAACATTCATGTATGACAAGATGCCTTTTGGTCTTATGAATGCAGGGGCCACTTTCCAGAGAGCAATGGATATTGCGTTTGCTGAAGAAAAGGATAAATCAGTGGTGGTAAATCTTGATGACATCACAGTTTTTTCAAAGAGAGAAGAAGATCATTTGAAGCACCTTGAAAGGATTTTGTTGAAATGTAGAAGGTTTGGCATTTCTCTTAATCCCACTAAAAGTATTTTTGCTTTAACATCAGGCAAACTTCTTGGTCATATCATTTCTGAAGAAGGAATTAGGATTGATCCTAATAGAGTTAGTGCAATTCAAAGGTTAGATACACCAAGAAGTAGGAACGAAATTCAATCCTTTCTTGGAAAAGTCAATTTTGTTAGACACTTCATTCCTAACTTTGCTGAAGTTATCAAGAATATAACAAAGATGTTGAAAAAGGGAGCAGAATTTAAGTAGACAGCTGAAGCAAATAAATCTTTTGAGGAGATCAAGAAGGCACTCACACAAGCACCAGTACTTATCAGCCCAGATTTTACCAAAGAATTCCTTATTTTTACATTTGCTTCTGAGGATACAATTGCTGAAGTTTTGCTGCAAAAAGGAAATCAAGGTACTGAACAACCTATTTCTTTCTTTAGTAAGACATTAGCTAATGCTGAACTGAAGTACAATATCCTGGAAAAACAAGCCTATGCCTTGGTGAAAGCAATAAAGGATTTTAGAATCTATGTTTTGCATTCTCACATTGTTGCTTACGTTCCAAATGCTGTTATAAAGGATATTATAACACAGGTTGATCCGGATGGAAAAAGAGGTAAGTTGATAGCAAAAGTGTTAGAATATGACATTGAGATTAAACCCACAAAATTGGTAAAGGGTCAAGGCTTAGCTAAGCTGCTGACACAATCAAATTTTGACTGTCTTGACATCAACTTAAGTACAAAGATCTCAGAAATTTCTGAAAATGAAGAAGAGTTATTCAAAATAAATGAAAAATTCTTGCTTTCAGAATGGTACAAGGATGTAGCATTTGTTCTGCAGCATAATAAACCCCCTACTAATCTTTCAAAGTCCAAAGCTTGGTTTGTCAAGCTGAAGTCTCTAAGATATTTTGTGTATGACCAAAATTTGTTTTGGAAAGATGCAGGAGGGATATTATTAAATTGTCTCCTTGAAGAAGAAGTTGATAAAGTAATTGATGAATTCCATAAGGGAGATTGTGGAGGACATCACTATTGGAAAGCTACTGCAAACAAGGTCTTGAGAGCTGGATATTTTTGGCCAACTGTGTTCAAAGATATCTATAAAAAGGTAGCTACATGTCATGAATGTCAAGTGTTTGAAGGAAAGAGGAAGCTTGTGCCATTGCCTTTGGTTCCTATATATGTTGAAGCGCCCTTCCAGCAATGGGGATTGGATTTTATAGGGGAAATTCATCCTCCTTCATCAGGTCAGCATCGCTGGATTCTCACAGCCACTGATTACTTTACCAAATGGATAGAAGTCGTCCCAACAAGGAAAGCAAATGATTCAGTGATTATCTCTTTCTTAGAAAATAATATATTATCAAGATTTGGTTGCCCAATGAAGATTATAATTGACAATGTCCAAGCTTTTAAGTCCAAGAAGATGATTAATTTTTGCCATCAGTATCACATTTCTCTTGGAAACTCTACTGCTTATTATCTGCAAGGGAATGGCCTTGCTGAATCATCAAACAAAATCCTTGTAAGGATAATCAAGAAGTTGTTGCAGGAAAATAAAAAAGCTTGGCATTTGAAATTGAAATATGCTTTGTTGGCTAACCAGATTTGTTCAAAGAGATCCATTGGAACATCGCCATATGAGTTAGTATATGGTGTTGAAGCCATATTTCCAACATCACTTGGAGTACTAGTAATGAAGCTAATTCAGGGATTAGAGGAGGAACCAAACGCTGTATAAATAAGGATCAATTAGCTGATAGCCTTACAGGAGAAAAGAAGTGAGGTGTATGACAGTCATCAACAAAGTCAGAACAGAATCAAGAGAACATTTGATAAGAAGATCAAAGAAGTGACTTTTCAAATCCATGATAAAGTACTGAAATGGGAAGCCAGAATTGAAGAAAAGGGTAAGCACAGTAAATTTGAAAATTTGTGGACAGGCCCATATCAAATTTCTGCTTTTCATGGAAAAAAAACTTACATTCTGCAAGAAATTGATGGAAAACCATATGCTGGAGGACCTGTCAATGGTAGGTTCCTAAAGCATTATTATTGATCAAAATCCTACCAGTTTCTCACAACATTGTATATACCCGTTTTATCAATTTTTCTTTTGTCGCAAATAATGACAAGCCGAACATAAAGCTTAAGCCCGAGGTGAAGGCCCAAGAAGCTAGAAAAAGATGCTTGTCAAGCAAATCTATGTTTATCATAAAATGGATAAAGCACTGGACCTGCGAGTTCTTAGTGTACTATAGGAGCACACTATCCCAAGTGGAGCCACTGTTATCCCTTAAGAATTCTAATGCCAAAATTTTTCACATTAGTTTGGTGGTAAAGGTTGGTGCTAGTCTAAGTTTGATTTTTGTTTGCCTTAGAGTCTGAGTCTTAGGAGTCTTGAGCCAACTATGCATTCTCATTCATCACCGGTCTCATAACCATGTGTCAGTTTTGTTCAAAGATTACTATGTGCCACAAAACATGTTTTAGGTGATTTCACAGCGCAACATGTTTTAGGTGATTTCGTAGCGCATAATTTAAATTTTACACTAATTGCGCTATGAAATCGGCGATTCGTGCAATCCGTGGCAAATATTTCCGAACTGTCAAATCTGTCAAGTTCAATTATGGTTGCATCATCCACTGTCAACTTATACACTCCACATATTAGGTCTAACCGCTTATCTCCATCATTATAGTCGCTAGGTACTCTGGTACACTCGGATTGCAAGAGCCAAGAAAAGTCAGGTATGCACAGTCTTAGTCATGATTGCATTGATTGCATAAGGGACAAATCTACAAATCTTCAATTTGAATGCATTACATATCAAGTGAGGCAGCTATCAAGAGAGGTGGAGATCACAGATTGTAACAGAGCCGGTCATCAAACGTATCATTCCGTTGGAGATTCATGGAGGGGTCTGTAGAGAGAAAGAATCACAGGTCAGGCAGGTGTTTAAGGACTGAACCTGAAGGTTTAGACATAACCTTGAGGAACAAGGAAGTTGAGCATGCATTCAACCAAGCTGGGTGCTGGAATTTTTGCAAGAAACTCCAGGGAGGTCATGCACAGGGCACCAAGGAATTTTCCTTGAATTTCACAAGACTGAATTTGAAAGGTTGGTATGCTTGAACTGCAAGTCTCACCAGACATAATATCCACAGTTACGGAGATTCCAAGAGGGCAAGAAACTTGGTTTAAGAATTTCAAATTCGATATGAACCCATGTAAATAATTTCTGAAGCACGAGTTCTTTAACTCCGATTTAAACAAATCTGTTCCTAGGAGTTATGTCAAGGATTCGTATGCCAATTTGCTTACCTGCATACAAAAGTACCTTACCTGTGAAGGGAGATACAATAAGGTGTATTCATATCATTTCAAACTTCTGTTGCATTTCACAGGGAAGACATTTATTGATTTACCTTTCTTCTTATTCCGTAGCCTAAGAAAAATGTGTGATAAGGTGCAATTAAGGAAAGAGGCTTGTGAGACTTCACTGTTTCACCATGGATTGATTAAGTTGATTGTTTTGAATGAACTCCAGAGAGTAGGTAGGGACTAGCCCACATTCATATTCATGTTTGGTTTCAAGAACGAGACCGGTCTCACTCCTCAAGTTGTAAATGATCTTCCAACAACAACTGGTCATCAGGCAGAAATAAGATCCAGGAGGTTTTCAAAGTTGAAGGCTAGGAAACAAGTAAGCGAATCCACCAAGCCATTGAATATCCAGGATACACCCTAGCAGTCCCTTAAAGAGAAAGATCAGGTCAAAGAAGGTCCACATGAGTCAAGCACAGGTGAAGGAGTTCAAAGAAGAAGGACTAGGAGCCAGGTAGCTAAAGAAAAAGGAAAATCAGTGGTGACTGAAGACACCCCAGTTTCAAAGGGAAGTCTTAATGACATATTGTAGGTAATTGATATTGAAGAGTCTCCCCTGGTTCAAGCAGATGTGATAGAGTCAAGAAAAGACAAGGCTAAGAAAAATAAAGTCTCGAAAAAGCTTAAGTTCGATGATCCAGTTGATAAATTTGTCTTTAGGCCAAGAAGACCCATAACGAGGAATTTCAAAGACATACATGAGATATTGCCAAGAGCAGATGAAATAGGGGAGGCAACATAACCTCATGAAGGAAAAGATAAAAGCAAAGCAGTTACCCTTCAAGAAGAAGATAGTGTGGAAGAGTTGAAAATGAGGTTGGAATTGGCAAACTTTGAAATTGCTAGACTGAAGAAAGCTTCCAGGAAATTCGCAATCAAGGAGGCTTATTTTAACCAAATGAAAGCTCGGTGGGAGGACAAAACATTTCAAATACCTGAGGTGGTTGATTTTAATGTTCAATTCCGTAGCTGGACTGTCCCTGCAATAAAGGAAGCACAATTCATCAGAAAGGTCAATACAAACCTAAGAACTGGGATCAGAGTCATGAAGAACAAATTGAGGACTTAAAGATACAGTTAAGCCAGCAGAAAGAATCTCCTTAAAGAAGTCACACATCAAGTAAGGTTATGTTTCAAATTTTGATGGTTTTCCTTGTTACAATCTTCTTGAAGAATCATACATTTTCACTCAGTTTTGAAAAGCTTTGGACCAATTGAAAAGCATGTTTAAATATCAAGAGGCTTAAAATAGCAAAATTTTGGGGTTGAAACTATGTTTTGGAATTACCCAGCAGTTTCGTAGCGCGCTACAAAACTGCTGAAGATGGTGACTAATGCACAGCAGTTCCGTAGCGCGCTACGAAATTGCTCAAGATGGTGACTAATGCACAACAATTTTGTAGTGCGCTACGAAACTGCTGAAGCTACATAATTTAAACTCAGCCAATAGATTTTGAGATACCGAGGGAAAATTTTTGAAAAAGGAATATCTTCAAAGGATAATCTAAAGGTATCAACTTTCAACAAGGTCAAGACAGGTGGAGGAAATATATATATTCGAACCTAATTCTAAACTTTTTGTTATAAGTGATCATATTTACTACAGTCCATGATATGTCAGACAACTTGGAGGAGCTTTTGTCTTCACACATGGAAAAGGTTGAGAGCACATCAAGGACGTGGCATTTTGATATATTTTGCATAATCAAAGATGAAGGGTATGGTTCATTGGATTCGAATATCTTTGAGGAAAACGAAAGGCAGACAAACAGGGGAAGTTCCCTACTTTTCAGGCAAATGGAAAAGATGGGAAATTGAGGACCGGTATGGAGCTTCGAACATCCACCATAGCCAAACTAAAAAAAAGACCACTTGTCAAAGAACGAGAATGATTGTAATTAAGGCTATTATTAGCATGATATGGAGTTAGACTCCTATTTGACTTAGATCTCTAAAAAGTCCAGTTAGCAGTTTGTTACTTTTAATAGGTAGTTAGAATTTGAATAGGTGTCATAAGAAGTAGAATTCGAGTTCCCCTCATGTTGGAGGAGGAATCTCAGCCTTGTAAAAGAACTCTATATATAGAAGAAAGAGAAATTTACCAAGGGTTGGAAATTGATTGAAAAAGCTCTGATATTTGGCTTCATGTAAAGACTCTGTTTTAGTAATACAAGATTGGCTTTACTTCTCAGGACTCAGGAGGGATTCGATGTTCAGAATCTGTTGTGTTATTATTTTCCTAATATTTGCAGTGGTATGAATGTGTAATCACTTAGAATTCACTTATAGTGCTCTAACTTCCTGTATACATTCATAGACTGTGTGGTCCCATATGTTTTTGGTATGTTCTGAATGTGTTAATGCTAAATGCCTTGAGTTCTATGTAAGGTTAATATCATTGTTATACTGAAATGATGTTGACTTCATAAGCCCAATGGATAGTTGCTAAATGTGTTTCCACCATTCATATTTTTACATTTGTTTCATAAGAGTTAGCCATCTTAACTATAATAAAAAACATTAACCCTTTGAGAGAGCCCTCTCTGGTTGGGGAGGCTAAGCCTTAGCCTAAAGTAGGTTTGAAACAGTTACTTGAAGTCTTCCTGGTCTGCAGCCTTCCAGGGCCTGATTTTGAGATAACATTTTGGTGCGTCTGCCGGGAGTCTGAAGATTAATCATTCCAGAAATCAAGAGACTGAACTTCTAAAGGTAGCAGGCGCTCAGAAGAACTTTTGAGGCTGCAATCTACCTTGGTGACTCCATACATTTTCAAAAGTTGAAAAGGTGGCTTCGAGAGGGAGATACACATGGAGCAATCCTAACCTAGATCCATCTACCGCTGTGGACAATCCAAACACCATTTCAAGGAGCAGACAAAGATTTATCGAAATACCAGGTACTCCATCTTTTTCAAAATCTTTGCTCTCTGAATTTTCAAGAAGTCCTACAGACAAAATTGTTGATGATAAGATTCATGAGGTGTTGTTGAGGTCTAAAAACAAAGAAGAACTTATTGGAATTATCTTAGATTTACAAAAAAGAGAATGCAAGCAAGCCAAGTAATATGAAAATCTCTTTCACATCAATGATTTGAATTCAACTCAAATTGCTTTGAAAACTATGAAAAGAATAACACTTTCACTTCGAAACACAAAAACTTCAAATCAAACACTTCTCTTTGATTCCAATGAGACAATCGATTTGTAATATATCGTTCATCAAATGAAGCTTAATAAAATTTCACTATATCTGCTAATGAAAACAACTTAAGGCACAAGAACCAAAAAATGATCTGAAAAGTATGTCTGAACACACAAAGACTCTTTAACACAAGCAATCGATCTCTGATCTCTGATGGGAAGACCAACAAGTGTACGAAGGTTGACCTAGAAGACCTAGAACCCTAAAAGGCTAATAAAAATTCAAGGACACTCAATCCAAGTTAAAAGACAATTGCAATGATACAATGAGAGAGTCAATGAAGAACACATTGGTAAATCACAGGGAGAAGACAACTAGAACTTAAAATCAGAGAGAAAACACCAAATTTTTTAATTTTCTACAATCATCGCACCTATGAGACTCAAATCCATGATGGTCGAGAAAAACAAAAAATAAATCCAAAATTTTCAAAAACAGCTGAAGTTAACAATCTTCGGGCATCTACTAGAAAATGACATTGACTACAAACAAGCAATGAATTCCAAAAATCATTGGTTGATCAAACTCGTAAAAATACAAGGTGAAGGAAAGGAAAGAAAGGGTCATAGGCTCCCCAGCGGAGTCGCCATTTTGTTGACAATGTTAATCCTCTTTGTGGACAAAGACGATCCCTCTAGCCCCAATGAGTGGGTCTAGCAACTAAAAGGACAATCAACCAGAGTTCTTCCTAGATTATAATTGAAAATTAGAACAAGAGAGGTAGCCTACCTTGCTCTGATGTTAATCTGATTTTCTTTGTTGAGATCCTCAAACCGCCTGTTTCACAGACTTGTTCCTACTTCTTTTAGCGCTTATGTACCATTACAAGTGACAAAGAGACAACAAAGCATGCCAAGACCAATAGAATATCTGATAATAACCTATTTAGTTGATCAAAGAATGTTAAACCAATACATACATGAACAGATATATTTTTGGAAGATGAACCAACGGTTTTATTATTATTTAAAGAATAAAGGAGAAGCTTACAACCATTGCCTTAATGTTCGAAGGCTCTCCTTGAGTGGTAATCCAAGTCCAAGCCAAGAAACTCTCCAACACTCCTTCTCCAAGTCTAACGAATAGCCTCTAAGAAAAAGATCAACATAGGGGTGAAAATGGACATAGATCAACCATTTGGGAATGGTAGACGGGGAATTTATAGGCTGGGAGAAGGAGTTAGGCCTCCTCCAAAGATAGGATCAGGCTCGCATCTTAAGGAGGTAGCTCATAGGGATGAGACCAAGAGGTCAAATTAGGATGATTCGACCTCATCTATGTGAAATCACCTTAAGCTCGTTGCTCTAGAAGCTTCTAGATCACAAAGCTTCCCATCCTCTTTGGGAAAACTTCCTTTTTGAGACCATCGTGAGTATGAGAGAGAACAAAGCAATGCCATTGTTTCCTTAACAAGTTGCAACATGTGATCATCATGGTTTTGAGCTTCATAAGGGTGATGACTCTCATTTTAGGGTTTCATGAGCCATTTCTTCAGGGAAAGCTCCAGATATTTTCCAAGCAAAGTTAAAGGAGGGATCTGCGTTGTATACATGGATGAGTATACTGTATAATGATCATGTTTTGTGCATTTCAGGGTATGTCATAGGGAAGTGCAGGAGGCGTGACAAAATACTCTGTAACAAATTCAGAAAAGAATATCAAGCTTAAATATGTTGGCACAAAGGAACAAATTGCTGACATTTTTACCAAACCATTACCTCATGAACCATTTTAGTATCTTTGCCAAAAGATTGGGATTCTCCCAAGTTCTCATTAGAATACTTCTCTTATCTAACTAAGTAGGAAGAGGGAGTGGAGGTGTGTACAGGTCTGCAGGATGATAGTTTGTCAGGGGGAGTTACCCTTTGCCAATGATGACAAAGGGGGAGAGAAGGGAGTAGGAAGAGGTGTCATGATCACAAGGGGAGTACTTGTGTTGCCATCAATGCCAAAGGGGGAGATTTTTGATGACTAGTTGTCATTGATGTCAACCCAAGTAGCACCAGGGGATACCCCGATCTTGCATGGGAATTTTGACTTGAAAACTTACTCTATTATGAGTCAAGGATCTTCTAGATGGATTCTACTCATCGATATGTTTCCATTTATATATGGCATGCCACGTAATTCTTCACGGTTTGAGAGATATTCGTGTTTGAAGTTAGTAACCCCAATTAGTGGGCTAGAACCCTATGGGATTGTGGCATGGCACTCATAATTGGTTGTGGTCATTGAATAGTCAATAGTTAATAATGATTTTTTTTTCTCCTAAAATCCCTCGAGCGTTCAATTTTTGAGGACCCTCTCACCTCAAGACATTCATATAAATAGTAACCCTCATATCCTCTTCTAGTAGGGATTTTGTGGCTTAAAACAGGTCATTGTGGAATTTTCACTACAATGTTTTTTTTTCAAAGTTTCATAAGCTAGAATTAAAACCCATTTGATCTTAAATCTTGATGAACCTCGTGATGAAATTTAATATCTTGCTTCGCTATATTTTCGGAGATATGCTCTGAGGAAGTGAGGGTTCTTGCAGGCTCCCGAATTCCATGTCAAACAAAAGAAGTTGGAAAAATCGTTATAACTTTCTCTTTGAGCAATGGATTCAAATTTTGTAAATAGTGATAGAAAGAGGACAGAATGTAGTTTGTTGGGTATTGTTTTCAGAGCAAAAGGTTGCAACAGTGACACGTGGCACTTCATATAATTTCGCTCTACTGAACGGTCTATAATCCGGTCATCATGGGATATTGTGAATAACTATTTCTTGAAGAATCCAATCTTGATCAAACCTCTGGGGTTGGAAATAGGACTCAGAGGGCTACCACAGGACCAAATTTCATACCCTGGAGATCTGAAAATCCATAGATACAACATATTCAATATCGAGCTCCTAGAAGGAAAGAAAAAGCATGCATTCAAGGATCACTGCAGGAAGGACAACACATCAACAGTCAAGGGTAAGTCTCCTACAACAAGGTATGTATGATTAGTGTTTACATTTGAATTTTGAGTAGCATCTCTGACATACGTTTTTGCAGGACAACATAAGTATATACAAGGTCTCGGTTATATCTCTATCTCTATGTGTCATAGTTAGTTTTGATACCACATTTTAGATGTCCTATTCTTGATACTACACATTTGATGCTACATATTCTTGATCCTACACCAAATCTACTAAATCTATATAATGTTGTAAGTTCATATTACTTGTCTTGTCATAGTCGATAGAATGGTCTCTATTGTTATACTTAGAACTTGGTCCATCACAAGTCTAAGGTCTATGATCAATTTTTATTGTATATATATCTTTAGGTCAATTTTTGATATAGCCTTGCATAGAGTCCAGGCCTATATCAAGAGTAGGAGTCTTTTTCTACTATTGCAACAAGTCAACAACAAAAGTGACAGGCACACTTCAGGTATGCATTGTAATTTTAAATTGTATTTATTCATTATTATGAACTTAAATGTGTTTTGCAGGTAGAGGTAAGTTGAAGGGTATTTTGTTTTTTTTTTGGGAATGGTTTCGATGAGAAAATTTTACATGTAGGTAGAACAAGATTCGAGTACAACATCAAGCAAAAATTCAAGAGAAGAAGTATCAAATCAAAGGAAGCATTGCAGCGAGATATTCCTGAAGACATGACATCCATCCAAATATCGTGAAGTGTTTTTAAGGCTAAGAGTCATCATTGTAAACTTGTAAAAGGGTCATTTATAAAAGAGTCATCATTGTAAAGTTGTAAAAGAGTCATCATTGTAAATATTTTAAAAGAGTCATTTGTGAAAGAGTCATTTTGCCTAGAGTTGAAGAGGCAGTGTTGGCAGGTATAGGAGTCATTGTTGGGATGATGTCATGGTTGGGTTGCAAGTCATAGAGTGATTGGGTATTTGGTCAAGTACATGAAAATCATTTTACATCTTATTGTATCATGGATTGTTGTCCCTGGTTTGGGAATCCATAATCGTGTATTATTTCAGTCACTATAGGGTGGCAGGGAGGTGCTATGTAGGTGTATGAAGTCGCCTACAAGTTGGGGCATGTGAACACTTCAGGGTGGTAGGGTGGTGCTAGGGCGAGTTGTGGCTCGCTAGGGTATTGGGGCATCCATTCAGTTCATTAAATAACAAACCAGGGTGTTGGGGTGTCCTTCCAGTGGGAGCTAGAGAAGAATGATTTTCTAGAATTCTAGGAAGTTGTTGCTTTCATTTAAATTGGGGCTAAAGGTTAAAGAATTTATTAGAAAAGTGTTTGGTGGTTTTTGACCTAGAGGGGATTTTCCACCTAAAATTCTTGTGCCTATTGTGTTCTTTTATTTACTGTTATTACTACATAAATATTAATAATAATTGAAGATTAATAATGCTTTGAAAATATTTAAAAGAGCTAATTGCTAAGGAATACTGATTCACCACCCCTCTCAGTATTTCCAACAAATTGTTGGTTCTATAGTAGGTGACTAAATTATTTCTTCTTCTTGAGGAAAAGGATTGACAGGAGTCCCTGTCAAAAATACCGTGGTCCACTGCTATGTATCATTTTCTTTTGGAGATTCATCCTGAATAGTAATCACTAGAGGATCAACTTGAGGGTCTAATTTTTTAGTATTATTTGGATCCTTCTTTTTCCTTTTAAAAAGAATAAATTATGCACCTTGTGTTTCAGAGTTAGTAGGGGACATTTCCTCTCTCCCCCTTTTGACCTCCTTCTCCTTAGGAATAGGTGTATGCATGTATGACTAACTAACAAGTCATTCTTCAACTTCTTGTAAAGAGCCCTCTATCCATTCCTCTTGGTTAGTAGACTGTTCAATTTCAGGCCTTGGTGTATGTGCATAGGAAGTACTCTTTTGTTTCAATCTAAGTTTTGCAATCATGCCCAGAGGATCATAAGACCAAGAGAAACTAGGCTTAAATTTAATTTGACTTAAAATGGCTTCTACCTCCTTTGTTGTAGCTCTACTATTAACAATATAAGGACCTATATTAGCTTTTAGCTTGAATTGTGCTTTATTTTTGTAGGATACAAAGTGTAACTAATCCATGTTCAACATTTGTCTAGTGTATTCTAATGAAAATATTCTAACCAATACAAACACTCGTAACGTGTAAGGAGGTAAATCTAATCCATATATCCTAATTTTCGTATAATTTTGGTATAAATACCAATATTCAACTTTTGATTGCTCTAACAAATGCAATATCTTCTTTATCTCTGGCGAAATCCTCGAGATCATATCATTGCAAAGCAAGCATAATGAGGTATGTAGAAACTTATCAATGAAATCAATGTAAGTATACTACTCTAAGTTATTTCTAACCAGGGAAGTCTAGTGAATCACTAACAAAGGATTGCTCTCTTTATATGTCTTCTATAAAGGAAATTTGAACCTATATGACTGATGGAATAACATAAGATAAACCAATATTGACTTATATTTGAAAACACCTTTGGCTTTGAAATTCAATAATTGATCATCCATTGCATTGGACAGAAATTCACTGTAATTGAAAAGAATGGATGTCTTTTTGCCCACTATAAAAATGGAAAAAATTCCTAGAATTATTTCATCTACCCATTGATTATTATAATACCCAAGCATTCAAGTTACCATAGAATTTACTTGTTTGGACATTTCTAGGAAGATCGAGACTGGGTATGGGGGATTGGTTTAGGGTAATTCAACATTTTCGGGAAGGAAACATTCAAAGATTTGCACTCTCTGAGGGAAAGTCAGGTTTTTGTATAATTCCATCAATACATCAGCTGAGAAAGGATGATGAGAGGCTTGGTATTCAACTTGCAAGGCCTAGCAAATACTTTCAAGGGAAATGGAGAAGATGACATCGTTATTTTCGGAAATAACAGCTGTTTGGCTTAGCAGGTATCAGAGATGGCACCAAGTAGAGAATTAAGGAAAAAAGTGGGGGAAAATAAAATGAGGGAGAAGGGATTTTGAAACATTCAAATCATCACTTTTGTCAAGGAATTTTTGTTTGGCCCAGTTGTGAAGTTCGCAAAGGTCGAATTCACACTGGGTCTCGACAATTTTGTACTGGGTGTTGATTGGAGGGGATTTATCAAAATGATGGATGGGGGGAATCACGGGATTTTTGTCTGAAACTTTCCCCTTTACTTTGTGTGTCGACATGCTAGAAATGGAACAATAATAAGGCAAAAAAAACTGTATCTGAACACGCTTGATAGAAAATTCCTAAACAAGGTTACTCGGATGAAAATTGGTTGATTTCATGGAGGAAAAACAACTTTAGAGGGTTGACAGTTGATGGTAGCTTGATCTTTGATCGACAGAATGAATGGTGTGGTGAAAAAAACATATTTATAGGCTTCGAGGGGTTTTTATAACAATCCAATCAGTTGCATAACGGAAAAGTTATTGTTATGGAGTGGGGGAAAATTTATTGAGAAAATGGGCAGAAAATATTCGAACGTTAAACGACTAGTCGACGTTGAGGGGGTGACATGGCGGGACAGATGTCAGGAGTGGAATGGCGGAGGTAACGGGTAGTTGGCGGGAATGGAGGGCGGTATTTCAGGGGGGCTGTAGGTTGTAAATGGTATCAGGAGGGGAACCCTTGAAATGCGCCAAAATTCGCCACGTCAGCCCAAGTTTTTTGGGCGGAAACCATTTTTTGAGGCCCCCCCGTCTTAATGGTCGGGAGTGCGGGGGGGAATTACCCCTCCACCGTAGATCTTGGCAGAGATGATCCTGGCCATTGGACTTAGCGTGCTATTTAACAACAAACGACAAATGAAATTTGTCATATTTTGTTATACATAATACATTATAAAACATTATAACCAAAGTTTGAAACATGTTATATAAAATTGGCATTTTCGAATTTAAAGCGACATTTTGATTGGCTCGCTATAGGGGATAATTTTTTTTCACACACACACATATATATTCTCCCTACTTATTTATTTTTTCCCTTTTCTTTTTCTCATTTTTCTTTATATCATATTTTTTTTCTTCTTTTTCTTTGAACTTCGAAAAATAATTTTCAGAATGTAATAATTATTTACAACATCTCATGGGAGAAAATCAACAGATAATCATCAATTGATCCTATAAATTATAGGACCCTAACAGTGGCTTGAATGGGGATGGCATCCTCCCTTTGAGGCACCAAGAACACTATAGATCAATAGCCTTTATCCATTGGGTAATGGTCATTTGTCCTTGTTCTGTAACTGAATTGATTAGCTGTTGTTATTATAAATATTGGCAGCAACTCATCAGAAGCTTAGGGCCTTCTCTGCGGGCATCAATTCCTTATGTGAGCCACCCTCACTTGCAATAAAAGATAAAATGATATTTACAATGCCATGTATGAAAACTTATCTATGCTTGAGTGAATTAGTGTTTGAGAAACTTTCCATTAACAGGCCCTTCGAGCAATGTTTCTCTAATGAGAGCTTCCAAGAAAAATGCATGAGTTCTTCAAACAGTTGCAATCTTGTAAGGGTCGTTCCACAAATTGTAAAACTTCCCATGTTTCCATTTCTCTTAATTCCTAGCATCCCACTTTAAAACAATATCATCTAGCTGAAAATCATATGCTTTAATCCTCTTATCATGAATTTTCTTAATTTTATCTTGAATTACCTGTGTATTGTTGTAAACCTCTTCTCTAGTTTGTTGTAAATGTATTAACTGATTGATCCTTCTCTTAGCATTATTTGGTTCTACTTCCTCTTCCTGCAACAATTTTAGCACTGGAATTCCTAGGGAAAGAGGAAAAATTGCATCTACTCCATAAACCAATTGGAAATGTGACATTTCAATTGATTTCTTTGTACTTATTCTATCGGCCCATAGGGAGTTTATCAATTTATTGTGCCAAGATTTCTTGTTTTCTTGCAGTAGTTTCTTTATGATGTTCACTAATGACTGGTAAGAAGATTCAACTAACCCATTTCCCTAGGGATAATAGGAAGTAGGATGACCTAACACTATGCGATACTTGTTACAAAAATCAACCATCCCTTTTTATTCAAATTTGCATCATTATTTGTAATAATTTTGTAGGGACAACCAAACCTGGAGAGAATATGGTCTTCAATGAACTGAATGATGACATAATTTGTAGCTTGTCTAGTTGGGACTACTTCTATCCATTTGGTGAAGCATTTTGTTTATGTTAGTTCCACTTATGTTGAGATGAAGAGCTTGGGTGGATTTATCCAATAAAATCCAAACCCCACTTCTGTAAAGGCACCTCCACTGAGATAGGCTTGAGGGGTAGAGGTAGGAGTTTTCTCTTACCTTCAAAAATTTGACATTGATGACAAGTTGATACCTTTTTATGAACATCAGCAAACAAGGTAGGCCAGTAAAAACCATCTCTCAGGATTTTGTTGGCAATGGCATTCCAGTATAAATGTCCTCCACAATCACCTTGATGAAATTCCTCCATGGCTTTATCTGCTTCATCCTTCAACACACAATTCAGTAAAATACCTCCAGCATCCTTCCAATATAGAGCTTGATTCAAAATGCAGAAGTTTACATCATTTAGTTTAAGGAATCTAGCCTTGATTTTGGTTAAACCAACAGGAGCTTGTAAATTCAACAAAACATACACAATCTCTGCATGCCAAGGGGAAGTAAGAATTTTCTGATACATGTGGAGTCACCATATCTTGTTATTTATTTAGAGCAACTACAAAATTTATGTCTAGTGGATGAAAATTTGACTTAGTCATCAGTTTGGCTAGTCCTTGACATTTGATGAGTTTAGTAAGCTTTATCTCAATGTCATATTCTAAAATAACTACAATCCATTTGCCTCTTTTCCCCTCTGGATAAGTCTGAGTGAGGATATCTTTCACCACTACACTTGGAATGAAAACAATTATGTGGGAATGTATAATATACACTCTGAAGTCCTTCAGTGCCTTTACTAAAGAAACAACTTGTTCTTCCATGATATTGTACTTCAAGGAAGCATCTCTTAAATCTCTGCTAAAAAATAATATAGGTTGTTCATGTCCCTTGTTTTTCTATAGCAAAACTGTTGCAATAGTGTGCTCTGATGAAAAAGAAAAAAATCATGAAATCTTTAGTAAAATCATGGTTATTTAAAACTGGAGCACATGTCAAAGCCACTTTCACTTCATCGAAAGGTTTTTTAGCCTCATTATTCCATTTTATTTTAGTATCATTCTTCAACATGTTTGTGATTTTTCTCAAAATATCTGCTAGGTTTGGGATGAATCTTCTCAGGAAATTTATCCTACCAATGAAAAACTGAACTTCTTTTCTATTCTTGCGAGGGTAAAACTCCATTATGACTTCAACTCTATTGGGGTCTATTCTTATACCATCCTTTGAAATAATGTGACCAAGTAGATTTCCGTCCTCTAAACCAAAAAGAGTCTTTTGGGGGTTCAAGGAGATACCATATTTCTTGCATTTCTAAAAAAATATCCTTAAGTGAAGTAGTTGATCTTCATCTGTTTTGAAAAATACAATAATTTCACCCAGATAAATCACAATAAATTTATCCTTCTCATCTACAAAAGCAATATCCATTTCTCTTTGGAAAGTGGCCCCTACATTCATAAGGCCAAAGGGCATCTTTACATACATAAAGGTTTACCAAGGTGTTGTGAAAATTATTTTATGTTGATCATTAGGATGCACTAGAATTTGATTATATCCTGAAAAACCATCGAGTAAAGAAATTTTGTTGGAACCAACTACTTTCTGTAAAATATGATCCATTTTAGGTAGAGTGTAGTTATCTTTGAGTGACAGTTTGTTCATATTCCTGAAATCTACACATAGTCTTATTTCTCCTATCTTTTTCCTTGTTGGCACTAGATTTGACACCCATTTTGAAAATCTTAAAGGCACAATTATTTTGGCATCAAAAAGTTTTTTAACCTCTTTTTCCTATCAAGGGTAATATAACTAGATTCACCCTCCTTAGTATCTTCTTGAAAGTTTTTTTGTCCTCTATGATGGGAATGGTATGTTGTATAATGTTGGTATCATATGCCTTTAGATCTTCATAACCCCAAGCAAACACACCAGAATATTCTTTTAGTAGATCAATGTACTTTTGTTTTTCATTGGGAGGTAAGGACTTGAACAACTTAACAATTTTCAGATTTTCCTCAATACCTATATTACAGTCTTCAACCTTAGCTCCTACAGGTTCTATCTTTGGATTTTTAGCCACATTATTAAAATCAAACAGCTCTTCTACTGGTACCAAACCCCTTGGAAACACATTGTATTTCAATTGTAGGACCTCAAGATCTTCTGGATTTTCATCAGTCTCGTTCAACACAACTTCATTCATATCATTATCTACATTGTTATCTGAATCAATATGTACATTCTCAAATTCTTCTTTTAGTTGTAAAACAATTTCTACCTACTTATCACTACCAAAAACTAGCCAATATCTAACGTTATCTGGGACAGTTGGACTATGATTCAATTTCACCTGAAATTTTCTATTAGGATGAAAAGGCATCTTACAAGTTTTAGCTAAAGTGGTCAATGAATCAGCTAAGATATTTTGACCCCTAGGAATCAGAGATAACTGATACTCTAAGAAACACCGTAGAAAATCTAAGACAACATTTCTGTAGGCCCTTAGTCTAGGGTATTTAGCCAAGTACTCACCTTTTATTTGACTAATGATGAGTTTAGAATCACCATGTGCATAAATCCTTTTAGCTCCCAACCTTTTCAAAAGTTGCAGTCCTAAAATCAGTGCTTCATATTCAGCTATATTATCTGTGCATTGGAAATTGAGCTTGTAAGAATATCCCTTTGCTATACATGTTTGTGAGTTTAAGATCCAAACACCTGCCTCTGATCCTTCCTTGCTCACTGCCCCATCGAATTCCATGTTCCAAAGGGCTTCACCCTCTTCATCTTCCTTCCTAGCATTTAATTTCATCTCTTCTTTTTTGCTCAATTCAGTTTTCAAGTCTGACACTTACTCTTTTGCACATATGTCATTATATAGAATGAAGGAATCAATATCTGAATGCACAAAATACAAGGGATAATTATTTGTTTTATCTTTGTTGTTTACCATATATTTCATTAATGCTTCACTTTACAACCTTCTCTGTTGACCAAAAATAGGAATTTTAACATATGTGATGTCCATTTGCAAGGTACCCTATCATTTTGCTTCCCATGATCTTGATAACAACATTCCATATTTGGGAGGTATGTCTGCCACTACAATGTCCATTACGAGACTCTTTACTGGGATTTGAGGTAAAGTCACACATAAATCCTTGATGATACCTAAGCATCTTACTTTTCTAGAATCAAAAGATTATAAATATTTGTAGGGTCTCATTATATCTAATCCTAGCTTTTCCATAATGACTCTAGGCATAAGATTGTGCGAAGCATTAGAATCAAGCATGGCATTGTGTAGAATGTAGTCATGGATGTTCAAACTGACATAGAAGGGTGGCACACTACCATCCTAAGACTTCGCTTCAACTTCAGGTCGAAACAATAATTTAGAATGGTCATCAGTTAAGTTGACTGTGTCTGTTCCCTCTCCTATTTTCAGTGACTTCATGACTTGAGATCTATATGCATTCTTGTTAATCAATTATGTCAGAGGAATAGAAATTTTGATCTTGGCTAATTCATTTTCAATACTGAAATATGTTTGAGGTTTATCAACTTCCTTGATACTTACATCTTGTTTTTGAGAAGTATCCCTTTGAGAATCATCCTTCGCCTGGTTGGTAGATGGGGCATCACTCTGAATCGTATTGGGAGGATTCTCTGTTGTCTTCTTACTTCTCAAATTATATTGTTTGTGTATCTCCATTATATCATTTTGGTATCCTTTTTTATAATCATCTGACTCTGCAAGGATGACTCCTGGCTGAGATAACAAGAATAGATCTTGCTCCTCCTTAGTTAAGAAAATATTGTCTATTTCTCCTTCCCCAAATAGATTTATCTGATTTTCTTCAAGGTCCTTGATCCAAATGGATCCAAGAATGCCCTCTTAGTCTTCATGAACCTATTAAAAATCATGCTAGAGCCAAAAATCCTTTAAAGGATCGAAAACATTGAAGGAGGGACACCATTAATAGAGCGGAAAAACACTATCAGGCAACCCAAATCCCGTGAAATCAATGAAAAGATAGAGTAATTGGAGGCAGAACTAGTGATGCACAGTAGCCGTCCAATCTAGCCGATCAATGGTCCAAATTGGATCAACGATCGCAATCGGTGGCTACCTTCGGCAAAGATCGGCGGGATAAACTCAAGAGTAGTGATCGCAAATAGCGATATCAGCGCTTTGTATACATATATGGTGACGGTGATTGGCAGAGTTAATATGGACCGTTGATCAAGCGTGCAGATCGACGACCCATATTAACTCGCAGGATCGCTATCAGGGGATTGCAAGGGTACTTACAACGGCCTGAGGACATTGCGATGAGCGATTGTAATGAGCGATTGCAATGAGTTATCAAAGCGACCCGATGTTCTGGACCCTATAGAATTATCGACGATGTCTTATAGGATTTCAAGTTCGTAATAGGGCCATTTCATTGTATTTTCATAATTTTGTGTATTTTCGAAATACAAAGGAATCGAGCTATTCCGATATGCGATTGTTGATTTATGAATGGACCCGATAGAGAAATGAAACATATTTAAGGACTTTCAAAGTCCGATATATGAGTTTTGGTAGATTTTTCTTGTTTTATGCATATTTCTCTGTGTTGATGAAAAACGGCCGTGTTTGGGAATCCGATGGAGTTCAAGGGACCCAACCATTCTTACATTATGGAATCGGTGGCCACCTCCCCTTCAGGCATTATGCCATACCTGGGAAATGCTGGAAGAGGGATTCGAACAGACAAAGGCCCAGGAGACTGAAGGACAAGGATGTGAAACGAACAGGTAGCGCAGTTGGCTTTAAAAGCCACGGACATAGAGAAAACATGGGAGGCAGTATTCAAAGGCAAATGTGAGATATAGTTTAGAATAGATTGAGAGCTGTGTGGGAGTCTGTGTACTCAGAGGAAGCTTGAGGGATTCAAGTGAAGCTCTTGTGATTGTAATATGTTTGTGTGTAAGGCTCAAATTGAGCTCACTGTTGTAAACAAAACTCTGCTTGAAGACATAATAGAGAGGTCACCATTGAAGGTTGGACCAGGAGATGTAGCCCAGGAGAATTGGGTGAACTCCTTATTAAACTTGCTATGTATGTGTTGCCTATTATGTATTGTTTTACTTCTTCATACTCTATGCATTTCACAATCTTATCGATCCATTACATATATTGACATAGACTAATCCATGCACATAAGTCTGTAATACCTTATTATTGTCTTAGATCTCATTTTCAGATCAGTCCTCATCTATCTCATCTTCTTCATCTATGTAATTCTCTTGGGATAGAGGTCTATTTTGTTGTTGATCAGATGGGCCTCTTTTCTCTCTCTGTTTAATTTGGGGTGGATTCTTCCTAAAATTAGGATTTCTGATTTGTAGACCCCCTTGAGTTTCTCTTTGTGGATCCCTGTCAGTTAAAATTATCCTTGCCATCATTCTTTCCATGGTTTTAACTAAGGTGTCTAACTTTGCATTTGATGATGAAGAAGAAATTTCTTCTTTGATCATGACTCTTCTCTCAGCCTTTAACCTTGCTCTCTTAGCCAATACATTTTCTTCCATCCTAACATCATTCCTTTGCTTTTCCTCTAGGGTAGTAGGATTTCTCTTCCTCATTTGATAAGACATATCTTCATCAAAACCATATGGAAATTTTATTAGAGCTAACCCAGGTGGAGGTTTTATTGCTAATGGAATAGAATTGTAAATGTTATTGAACCTAGTGCAATAATCTTGAACTGTTTCACCAGGAGCTCTCTTTATACTCTCATATTTGGCCAAGATTTGAAGAGGATTATTCTTTACTTCCCACCTCATGAGAAAACTTCGATGAAATTGTGGGAGATCTGCAATACTAGTTACTGGCAATTACCTAAACCATTCCTAACTTCTTCTATCAAACTTTGTGCAAAGAGCCTCATTTTCACATCATCTTCATCAACTTCTTGAAAATATGAATAAGCATTCATTCTCTCTATGTGTTTTTTTTTTGTGACTAGCCCTGTGCCATTAAATTGAGGTATTCAGCTATGATAGTCCTATGGCATGACATTAAGTTGTCCAGGCAAGAAAAGGGGGCCATAACGAGTTGTCATGACTGGTAAATGGGAGGATGATGAAACTACAATTGATGTGGATGTTGAGGGTGGTAAAGAAAGTGGGATTATAATATGAGTTGGTATAGTAGTAGTAACGACAATGGATGAAATAAGGATAGTGGAAATAAGAGAAATCACTGGAGGGGTGGGTGATGAGGCTGAAAAACAAGAAACGATTGATTGATTAGTAAATTATTTCTGAGCAAATAGATTTAATTCAGTCACCAAATATTCAAGTTTATTAAAATATTTTATAACATCTTCATCATAATATGAAATGTCAAGTTGATGTGTTGAGATATAAGGTTTCAAAAAATTTTCATAAAAAAATGTCTTAGGGACAAAACTTTCTGATTTTTTTCGTAAAATATTGTGCTCAAAAGGTAAGTCAAATTCAATATCCTCTATAGTTATGAACATTTCTGAACTGGACTTAAACAGGAACTCAATAGATTACAGAGATAACCATAAATACAGAGATGCGATAACCATAAATAAAGAGATGCAGTGGAAATAATACTTCATTTCATTAATGGAAAATACTGAAATATGCTTACAACCAGAAATGGAAATAGACCAGCTAGGGCGATGGTAGCATATCTCTGAGAAGAGATGTGGCGGCTACATGCCTCTGAACTGTGTTACAATGAGGCTCGCAGGCCTATTTGTTGTTGAGAAACAATGGAAAACCCTTCACATCCCAAAACCTAACCCTAGAAGATGAAACGCCAAATTGTGGGCCTAGTTTGGGTAAATTGGTACATCAATTTCCCGGGGTCGTAACTTTGGCATACGATCTCCGTTTGACGCGTATGATAGCTCGTTAGCAAGATCTATCCGAGAACTACCACTTTAGGAAGGGTAACATAGGTGTGCAACAAGAAATGCTTGTTGAGAATGCAACAAGATGATGGAGCTTAGTGAAAAGAGTCGCCTTCACTAAGTGGGCCCACAGGCTATTTTTGGCGCAAGTCTATTTTTAGACTATGTCTATTTTTAGACATATGGATCATGTCTATGGATTGCAGGTTGCTGTTTTTGGATGATTGATCAAGTTGGAAAAATAGATGGACTTCTATTTTTGATGAAAGTGTGAGTGATCACAGTGTGAGTGATCAAGTCTATTTTTAGACTGGCTGTCAAAAATAGAAAAGTCAATATTATTATCTCACAATAATATTTGGACTATAAACTTAATCTTATTCTCTTGGAGCACTTCAGTTTGAGCTACAGAGGTGGCACATGCAGCTGTCAGAAGGAAATACACTTTTCTTATGAGTCATTTGAGTTGTTGCATGCATGACTTCAGTTAGAACTCAATCAGTTGAGTTTGGTGGAGTTGATTGTGGAGTTGATGGAGTTGTGTTCAGTTTAGCTTTGTTAAACTGGTTGTATTTAGTCTAACTGGCAAATAGACTAGAGATGAGTTGGGTGAATTAGTTATTAATTAATTCACAAGTTTTTAACTCATAATACAACTAATGAATACATCAGTTAACTCAGTTGCATGTCAGTGCATGTTCAGTTCAGCAGGGACAGGTGTTAGAGAATCAGATTGCTATCAGTTGTGACTATAGTTGTGCATCAGATCTTACACAATCAAGGGATTGAGTATGCCAATGAGTTTGCCCACGTATTTGCCCACATTGTAGCTTGTGCTCACGTGATTTTGCCAAGGAAATACGTGGTTGCCTTGGAATTATCATCATTCTCAGCAGGTATTGAGCAGCGGAGGCAGGCAAGCAGCGAAGGAGATTTGAGCCAGTGATTGATTCAGATCTGAGCTGTATTGTGTGTAACAGAGGTGGAGATACTTGTGAGAAGTATTATGCTGTGTAATGTTACATGACTCAATCATTAATATACAGATAGTTGGGTTTTTAGCGAGATGCTTTCCCCGGGATACATACTGTGTTAATGTGTGAATGCTCTTGATGTTTTATTGTTATTGATGCTGCTATATTGATGATCAACGTAGAGGAGCTTATGTATTGTGTATGTTTTCCGCAATAGTACATGATCAGGATAATCTCTGTTGATTATGTGTTAAATTATTCAAAATTTCTACAGGGTATCAGAGCTGGTTGATTTGTAGAATAGATTTCTACAGGATATCAAAGCGAGGATTGATCATCAGATCTACTATTCAGGAAGTGTTTACATTCTATTTCTTCAGGCAGAGTCTGTAATCGGGCCAGGTAGCCTCTGGATTCATCCTTTCTTTTGGAAGGTGAGATATCTGGTGAATGCCCATACAGTCGATCTCTGTACGAGAAATATTTTGTTCTCACAAATTCTAGATCGGAAGCAGTTGAGTTTGGAGCTG
>APFE031353379.1:170568-198158 GCA_000404065.3 Pinus taeda
AAACGCCAAATTGTGGGCCCCGTTTGGGTAAATTGGTACATCAATTTCCCGGGGTTGTAACTTTGGCATACGATCTTCATTTGACGCGTACGATAGCTCGTTAGAAAGATCTATCCGAGAACTACCACTTTGGGAAGGGCAACATTGGTCCATGGATGTATGTTGCCCCCATATTTCCCAAAAAACGTCGTTTAGGGCCTCAAAACGACTCCAGAAGTTCAGGACCCGAAAAACTGATAAAAATAGTAAACTGTGATACAATTTAGGAAACTGAAAGAGACAATTGTGGGGGTCCAAATGGGATAGGTGGGTGGCCACCAACATCCACCTGGATCACTTTCATGGAGATAATTAACTTTGGGAAATGGATTATGGCTTGCTTGGCTCTTAGTAAAACACTTCTTCCTAATAAGTTTCTCAAGATTATTTACGTTTTTAGGTGGGTTAGGATATGGATGAGATCTAATGTAGATCTTTCTAGGAGCGAGATATTCAATAGAGTATTTACAGATGGATGTATGTACACAATCTGGGTGGAAAGACAACCTTAATAGCATTTATTTCACAGTCACACACTAGAAATATATTCTCGTGGTAAATATTCCTTTCAAAGCTCAAATTTATTTCTATTGTGTGACTATGAAATAAATGCTATTAAGGTTGTCTTTCCACCAAGATTGTGTACATACATCCATCTGTAAATACTTTATTGAATATCTGACTCCTAGAAAGATCTACACTAATATCAGGTTTGTTGTCCCCAATATGGTCATCAGAATTTTATCACTCTATAATTTCCCCAGGTCGTGGAGAGAAACCCAGAGGTAACCACAAAGCCACTTGCAAAGATAGGATCTATCCCTTCCAGCTTCAGATATGGATCGCTCTTCTTGATTTAGATTTCTATTTTAGATATTAGGCTAGTTATTGAGTTCTGAGGTTGGTTTTACAAATATTTGGTTGAAAGTTGTAGGAAAGACCATTGGGCATGGAGTCATGAGTCTTTGGATGATCAAATAGAAAAATAATAGAATAGTTGTAACAAGGCAGGATATGCAACATTTTGAATCTTTTAAAGTATTTGTGGAGTGTATAGGATGAAAATCATTTAAGTTCAATTAAATATAGAGCATGCAGAGATGAATTATATACTTAACATCAGAGTGAAAACATTAATATTGTTTACAAGCTAGAACATAGCACATTTAAGTAATTTCGTCCCTTAATCTTCTTGAAACAATAGAGACTGAAAACATATGGAAAACTGAGAAAATAACAATTTCACATGAGAAAGTACATCACCAAATGGGGCACAGGAATCTTGGAACAAAACTTCTCTATATTATTGTAAATTGATCACTTCAATACAACTTACATCAAAATTTGGCTCCTTTCTTCATACAAGTTCCAACCCTTTCTAATTCCTTTTACTAAGTATTTATAGAAACTCTTTACATCTTGTATCAAACTTCAAAATAAAATAGATTTACGAAATAATATATTATTAAAGACACAAATATTTTAGATATAGAAGAAGAAGATTAGGAAAATTTGGTAAAATTTGATTCACCATTAAGGCTTTGAAGGAGTTTGGTGCTGATTGTGGCTATTTTTCTACAAATATTATTTTTCTACTACCAAAATTCCAAGGCTTCAGTTGTACTTACTTGATCAACTCTAGAAACTGGTCCCAACTTTGTTCATTTGGCATAGAAAATCTTATCATGTTTCTAAACCTGCCATCCACCTCGATGTAAATGTCAAAAGTTTACTTATTGACAAGAAGGTGTTGAATCTCATGTTCAGTATTCAAAACTATATGCCTTCTATAAATGCTTCTCCACTAATAACTCCTTTGGCCTTTACAAATTTTGAAGCATCAGCAACTATGTTAGTATGTTACACAACTGTTCTTGGTAGTTTCTAATGGAATCAAGTTGCCATTAGAATTCCTCGGAGTGGGTAGACCATTTTCCTACAGTAATGTGAACTTTTTGTTGAATCTTTTGACTTGCAACTCAAGTTCTTTACATTTTTTCTCTAGTTGTATCATAAAATTATTTTTCGTTAAAACTCTTTTAACCTCCATTACTATTGTTGTCCTGTATGGAATGTTTAGGTCCTCTAATTCATCCTTGGTCTTGGAGTTTAACAACTTAATAATATTTTGTGCCTCTTCTGGTCTATGCTCCAAATTTACTTTAGTATTTTGTATTGCTGACTTAACTCTTTGCATGAGTTCTTCCTACTCAAAAGTGATTTGAATTAATGGCCACATATCTATTATATTAGCATTTATATTCTGCCAAATGTTATTTTTGGCCTCTACCAACATATGAATGATAAAGGATTGATCTTCATATTTCTAAATTTACTGAACGAGCTTGAAGTTCTTCTACACTTCTGCGAAATAGGTATTATCAGCGCTAATTTTATTCTCCTCCATTCGAACCAATGCTACTGATAACTTCTCTTTTCCTAACTTAACTGGTCATAATTATTCTAAATATTTAGCAAGCTCTTCTGTAGAATCTAAAGGTGTGGCCTTTGTTGAAGTCTCTGTTGTTGTACCTATGCCTAATGTAGATGTCCCTACTGCTTCATACTATTCTTTTTCTCTTAACAATGTTTTCATATCCTGCTCCATTTTTTGTATCTGTGCATTCTGCTCAACAAATATTTTAAATAATTTTTCCTTTTCCATTTCTATGCTAGCAACTTCTTTAGCTTGAGGATGTTTTGTGGATGGTAGCTTTAATTGCTTTCTTAATGCTTGAATATCTGCCTCTTTTCTCTTTATAAGCTCTACTGCTGCCTTGATATTTACATGGTCATGTCCTAGCTTTATTATCAATTCTTCTAGAGATTTGATTATGTTGTCTTTAGCAAATGAGGAAATATTCTCAATCTTCAATTGAGAATGAATGTTGCTCAAGGATTACTGGAATCTAGAAATAGTCACAGATGATCTGGTGTTTTTTGAAAACATCAACTCCCATGTTTGCTTGTGTAAATAGATTTGATCGATTTCATGTATCTTCTTTGTATTAATTGAGAAAATGGAGGCTTTGTAGTCTTCAACACTCCTGGAAGCTAGCACTAATGGTTCCATGAAGGCCATTTGGAACTGTCCTTTGTCTCACTCAAATGCAAAGAGAAATCTATGTTGTGCTTTTGTTGTTTGCTTCCAAAATTCTGAGTAAGTTGAAGCCTTTAAAGCTTCATTTTTCAATTTTGTCTCCCTATACCTTGAAAATATACTCTGCCAAGTTGAAATTTGAGAACTAGAAGATACTGGAGTCTGAATTGTTGGTTCTACATTAGGTGACTAAATTGTTTCTTTGGCTTGAGGAAAAGTATTGACAATAGTTCCTGTCAAAACTATCGTGGTTGGCTGTTGTGTATCTATTTCTTTTGGGGATTCATCCTGGATAGTAATCACTAGAGGATCAACTTGAGGGTATGACTTTTTAGTATTATTTGGTTCCTTCATTTTCTTTTTAAAACAATAAATTTTGCACCTTGTGTTTCAAAGTCAGTACGAGACATGTCCTCTCTCCCCCTTTTGACCTCCTTATCCTTAGGAATAGGTGTCTACATGGATTACTGACTAACCAATCGCTCTTCATCTTCTTGTAAAGTTCCCTCTGTCCATTCCTCTTGGTTAGCGTACTATTCAATTTTGGGCCTTCGTGTATGTGTATAGGAAGTACTCTTCTATTCCAATCTAATTTTTGAAATGATGCCTACAGGATCATAAGACCAAGAGAAACTAGGCTTAAATTTCACTTGACTTAAAATAACTTCTACCTCCTTTGTTGCAGCTCGATTGTTGACAATATAAGGACCTATATTAGCTTTTAGGTTGAAGTATGCTTTCTTTTTGTATGATACAAAGTGTAGCTTATCCATGTTCAACATTTTTCTAGTGTATTCTAATGCAAATATTATGACTGGTACACATATTGGTAACCTATAAGGAGGTAACTCTGATCCATATATCCTAATTTAAATATAATTCTGGCATAAATATCAGTCTCCAAATTTTGATTTCTCTCACAAGTGTAATATATTTTTTATCTCTAGTGAAATCATCGGGATCACATCACTGCAAAGCAAGCATAATGAGGTATGTAGAAACTTATCAATGAAATCAGCGTAAGTGTACCCCTCTGATTTATTACTAACCAGAGAAGTCCAATGAATCATTGACAAAGGATTTCTCTCTTTATCTATCTTATGTAAAGGAAATTTGATCTTGTTTGACTCATGAAATAGAATAAGATAAACCAATACTGACTAATATTTGAAAACACCTTCGACTTTGAAATTCACAAATTGATCATGCATTGCATTGGACATTAATTGACTGTAATTGAAAAGAATGGATGACTTTTTCTCACTGCAAAAATTGACAAAAATACCAAAACTATTTCATCTACCCATTGATCATTATAATACCCAAGCAATCGGGTTACCATAGAATTTACTTGTTTGGACATTTCTCAAAAGATCAAGACTGGGTATGGGGGACTAGTTCAGGATAATTTAACATTTTCGAGAAGGAAACATTTGAATATTTGTGCTCTCTAATGGAAAGTCAAGTTTCTGTATAATTCCATCAATACATCAGCTAAGAAAGGATGATGAGAGGCTTGGTATTGAAGTTGCAGGACTTGGAAAATACTTTCATGGGAAATAGAGAAGATGACTTCGTTATTTTGGGAAATAATTTTTTTTTGGCTTGGCAAGTATCGAAGATGGAACCAACTGGAGAATTCAGGAAAAAAGTGAGTTTGGGGGAAAATGAACTGAGGGAGAATGGATTTCCAAACATTCAGATCATCACTTTTGTCAAGGAATTTTTGTTTGGTCCAGTTTCTAAAGTTCGTAAAGGTCGAATTCACACTAGGTCTCGGCAATTTTGTACTGGATGTCGATCAAAGGGGATTTATCAAAATCAAGGACAGGGGGAATCATGGGATTTTGCTCTAAAAATTCTCCCTTTCCTTTGTATGTTGACATGCTAGAAATGGAACAATAGGAAGGAGTAAAAAACCATATCTAAACACGCTTGATAGAAAAATCCTAAGAACAAGGTTACCCAGGTGAAAATTGGTCCATTTCGCGGAGGAAAAATAGTTGTAGAAGGTTGACAGTTTGTCGCAGCTTGATCTTCGACTGAAAGAATGAATAGTGTGTTGAAAGAAACAAATTTTCAAGCTTCCAGGGGTTTTTATAACAATTCAATCAGTGGCATAACGAAAAGGTTAACGTTATGGAGTAGGGGAAGATTTATTGAGAAAACAGATATACATCATGAAATTAAATGAAACAACGTTAACTATGGAATTGGTGGCAAATATTCGAACATTAAATGGTTGGTCAACATGGATGGAGTGACGTGGTAGGATAAATGACGATAGTGGAATGGAGGAGGTAATGGGTAGTTGGCAGGAATGGACCGGTGATATTTTTTTTTGGGGCAGGGGGGGGGGGGGGTGTAGGTTGGTAAATGGTATCGAGAGGGGACCCCCCGAAATGCACCAAATGCTGCCACATTGGCCCAAGTGGTTTGAGTGGAAACCATTCTCCCCCCCCTCGTGTTAATTGTCAGGAGTTGCAGGGGGGGGGGGCATGAAATTACCCCTCCATCGTAGATCTTGGCGAAGATGATCCTGATCGTTGGTCTCAGCGCACTATTTAACAACAAATGATAAATTAAATTTGTCATATTATTTGATACATATACATTATAACCAAAGTTTGAAACATGCTATATAAAATTGAATTTTTCGAATTTAAAGCGCCATTTTGATTGGCTCGCTATAGGGGCTTTTTTTTTTCTATTTTCTATTTTTTTCTTTTCTTTTCTTTTGGTTTCACACCACGCGCACACACACACAAACACACACACAGATATATATATATATATATATATATATATATATATATATATATGTGTGTGTGTGTTGTGTGTGTGTGTTCCCTATTTTTTTCCCTTTTCTTTCTCTTTTTTTTTTTCTCTTTTTTCTTTATATCATTTTTTTTTCTTTGAACTTCTTAAAATAATTTGCATAATGTAATAATTATTTACAACATCTCATGGGAGAAAATCAGAAAATCAACAGATAATCATCAATTGATCCTACAAATTATAGGACTCTAACAGATTCCACTTCCTTAAGGTCACAGAGGAGGTCAAATCCATTCATATTAGCCTCTCGTCACATGTTTACCCGGTTGGCATGGTTACTTGGGTAGATGTGGGAGGAGGGTGTTACCTTACTTGTAACTATTGTTTTACGTTGATGATCGTAGGTAGGGGATTTGAATATAGATGCTCATCTTGATATTTTTTGTAAGAAGAATAGTTTTTTTTTTTGAGCTTGAATGTTTAAAAGTTTTCATGGATGGTATTTATTGTATACATTGGTACTTAGGTTCCTTCATGCAGAGTTATGTAGGTAAATAAATCTATGTGAGTGTAGGGAGAACCTATTAAGAGGATTGCGTGTTTTGGACACTCATACTTTTTTGCAATTGCTTAGAGAAATTGTTGAAGATCTATGTGTACGGTGAAGATATGAAATATAGTGATTTCCAATCAAAGGGTCGATTAAGCTTATGTGTATGCCTAAGAGGTTGATGGAACTGGTGATTGACATGCACTATGTCAACATTGGGTGTATGTTGTGTGTAAGACTGTCAACAATATGGTTATGATTTTAAGTTGCAATTGAGGAGATTGGCTAAGTCTATTGAGTCTGGTAAAGAGTACTAAAGCACTTCTTTCAACCTAATGTCGTGATAATTCAAGTGGAAGTGTCTCTTATAAACTTGTCGGGTTCAACACTGTGTAGTGAAATCACACTCAGTCCAGGTATGCATTGTGTATTGGGAAAGGGGCACATCCCTCTGAAAACCACGATGATTCAAGAACAAATATACATCATCAATGGCAAAATATTTGGCTAGAACCACCATGGTCGAGTCATGGGCATAAATCCTTTGCAAATGGCTTAGGCAAAAGCCTTATTTCTTTCCCTTATCCTTAACCTTTCTATGGTCATGGTGGAATTTTATTAGGCTAAGTTCTAGCTTCAAGGAAAAACGTTAGCCATAAGATCACATAGCCTAGCCGATGCAATGTCAGTGGAACAAGCTGCCAAGATTGAGCAATGGAGGTGATCAACGGTTGGGCAAGAGCCCAAGTTGATGTAAGCCTAGAGGGGTTGCATCATGGAAGTTTACAGAAATCCACATAAAATGGAAGAGTCGGGATGACAAAGGTTGGGGTGAGTTAGCGCAACCATGAGCTTGATGCTAGTGAGAACCAGTCAAAAGGCATTGATAGTACCGGGGAAAGGGCCCGCCAAAGCATATATGTCCAAAGGGTAACTCTTTGGGAGTATAGAAAGGAGCACACAACAAATTGAGTGGGGTGACGTAAACCGAGGCCGTCATGGTAGACACGTGAGCCCGACAACCATCCCATTGATGCAGATGAGTGGACCCACAACAGGTCAGCCTGGAGGGTCAACCTCGGAGTGATCTTCAAGCACGCATAATTGCTTTTGTCGAGTAGTGGGTCCAGGAGATGAGAAATATTTCCAGCAGTTAACGGTATGTTGCATTAGTCAGAGGAACCATATGTTTATATGCATATAGGTTTGCATTTTATTGCATAGTGTGAGGTGTGGGACCCAAACCTATAAACAGGTCGGAAACTAAAAATTAATTTCCATGTGGTGTTGGGGGATTAGCAAGGGGGTGTGGCCACGTGGCTAATACTATGATGTGGCCTTCTCTAAGTCATTGGATTGTAATGGTCACATATTTCAATTTGGAGGTCAGATTGAAGCAAAAATTTATATCACTGGAATTGTCTCAACAAGATTAACAAACTAATGATGTCAAACTCGGGCTTTAAGTGAGTTGAAAACATTAAAATTTTTAGACCCCATTTCCATAACGACACATTGGATCTTGGGTCAACATAATAACTATCTTCCTCGTCATCTATGTTTTGTAGGGGATTAGGAGGGAGGTTGTTACACATTGGATGAATTGATTTCAACATAGTTGTTAATTTCTAATCCTATTTGGTTGCTTGCACTAGATGCATTGATTTCAATATAGATGTTGATTTATAATCCTATTTGATTGTTTTCACTAGATGCATTGATTTCAGAGTATATGTTGATTTCTAATCTTATTTGATCGCTTGCACTAAATGCATTGATTGTAGTGTATATGCCTATTTCTAATCCTATTTGATTGCTTGCACTAGATGCATTAATTTTAGTGTAGATGTTTATTTATGATTTGATGTAACTAGATGTATGATGTGCATTAATTTCAAAGTAATTAGATTAATAGTGTGTTTGATTTTAGTTGGTCAAGTCCCTATCATTAAAACACAATTTCTATTTAGAGGTCATGGGTTTCAATTCTTTTGACACCCTTAGGTCCAGGCCTCGTCATTGAGCTGGAGAGAAGTGATCCATATAGCTGGATTTTCCTAGTCCAAATATTATGTGGCTGTAGTGATCTCCGATCTCCGGGGCCCATGAACCACATTTTTTCTAGCCCTCAAGGTTAGTTCAATTTGTTGAGATCCCATCGTTAAAGCACCTTTGCCATTGAGAGCTCATGTGTTCGATTCTCTTGACACCCTTGGAATCAGGGTTTGTATTGACCTAATAAGAATTGCTCATTTCAAGTCGATCTAATGAGTATAAATATTCCATGAACATAATGGTCATGAATCTTTCGGGTCCATATACCCTACACACATATAATCATAAATATATAAGATAATCATAAACCAAATAATATAACTATAATTCTAAATACTTTAATCTCCAACACTATATAATTTAATTTTAATAAATTTAAAAAACAATTATTATCATAATATTCTTACATTAATCAAAATTTAATTGATAATAAATAACTTATTTAATTTTTATTTCTTTATCTTTCCACCATAATCCTATTACCTATTTTAAGAAGATCCTCCAAAAGTATATAAAGAGCATTCTACTAGTAATTTACATAAAGATGCCCATTGGTTTATGTTAGCCTAACCACAATAAGGTAACTTGTACTTTGGTCAAACTTATGCAGTTTGACAGCATTGGCCTTTTTCTCGTCGTGGCCTGTGGGTTTTCTTAAACGAATTAGAAGTAGGTTAACTTGGTAATCCAGAACACTCCGAGAAATTTTAAAATATTTTTTTGTGGTGTGACTTTCGCCTTTTAAGACTAAGTTCCCTATAAACTACTGTTAATAATGTTGAACGATTTATATAGGTGTTGAGGGACCCTATGTTGTAGGATCAAATCGATATTAAAGTGTAAGACTCATGCGTATTTTGAGTTATGAATATTCTACGAAGCATATTTTGGAGTGTGTAGCAAATTTGTCACTATGAAATTGATGGTAGTTATATCTTTTATATAGATTATTTTATTTGAAATATTTTTAAAATATATATATTTTTTACCCCTTATATATATAGCAGTAGTTTATAACGCGACTTTTTGAAAGCCTTTCCGGCGGATTTTCCCCGGTCAAAATCCGGCAGCAATTCATTGGAATCCCAAGTTTGATAGCTAGTTTCTGCACAATCAATGGCTCCCAGGGGTTTTTTCAGGGCGCTGAATCCAAATATGCAGTTAAAAAACCATTTTAACTGCTAAAAATCAAGATTTAACCTCATTTCTTCCGCCGGATTCCGTCACCGGAATCTCCAAAAAAATCGCATTATAGACAACTACAATATATAAATAATATATTATATTATATATATATCTCAAAAATATATATAATATTATAATTTTGTTTTAAAGATAATATAAGACTCGTAGGGTTAGGGTTTTGAAAATTTTCAAAATTATTAGGCCATGGCTAAAATTTTTGGAGCACAATCATTCTCCTGAAGCACATCAGGTAAATTCTGACAAGATATGCATTGAGTACACCAACGGGGCCAAGAGGGAGGGGAGCGATCCTCTCTTGCAAAGTAGTGGTAACAAGGAAAAATTAGGCTAACCACAATAGGGAAGGAATGAGTAAAGGAAAAGGTACTGGGATGAGAGACCGATTCTTGGGGCACAATGGCAATCTCAACTCAAAGGAATATGCCTTTTGAAAGCTATAGCAAACCTTAAATATGTGATTCCAAATAATAAGTTGGATGAATACCGAAAATACATGAAGGATCATGCACTTATCTACTTTTTCATTGGGGTTTAGCCTATGAAAAGGGACCTAGTAAATGGATTTGGCTCAAGTGGCAGCTAAAGGGCCATATCAATTTAAAATTGGGAGCACGAGGTTTTTTACTATGATTTTCTCAAACGTGGAAGATAAAACCCATATATTTGAGAATAACACCTACTTCTTCAACAATCAAGGGTTGTTCATGAGATACTAGGAAGAATGTTATAATCTTGAACAAGAGAAATTCATGTCAACTCCTATATGTGTTTGGTTATTTTCTGTACTAACTAATTTTTGGGATCCAAATATGTTGGAGAGTATTGGATTCCAATAAAATTATTGTGAAAACAACAAATACCACCAAGACAGGCCAATATACTTCATAAGAAAGGATATGAGTGTATACGAATATCACACACCTCTACCTAAATCCATAGAGCTAGAGTATGAAGGAGAGGTTTGGAAACGGCCATTGCACTATGAACATGTCTCGTTCATGTATCGAAGATGCCATGAATACGAGCATCTCTTTCGAGATTGCTCGCTTAATAAGCCTGAAATCCAGACGTTGCTAGAAAAAGAAGATGCAGAGGGGTTCCAAAAGGTGATAAATAAGAAGAAAATAGTGAAAGGTCCACCAATTCAGATTATGGCTCAAGGGAACAAGTTAAATAATAGATCACATCATAGGATAGAGGCTATGATGTGATCTTCTCGAAAGGAAAGGCATTCATTCAATACATAGCCATGGGTCATGTAAAGAAGAAAGAATTCAAGTGAAGAATCTCTATAAGCTAGAGGTAGAGGAGTGTGCTTCTTTGAGCACAAAAGAAGAAAGGGTGCAGATCCGAGATGTTGGCGAGTTGTGGCATAGGCGATTGGGCCACTTGCATCATGGAGCGTTGAAGATAGTGCATAAGATCTCTATTGGTCTTCCCAAAGGTACGCTTGAGAAAATTGAGGACCTCTACAGTGAAACTCGTGTGTTTTCCTATCATGAAGAACGTGCCTTTACATCACTCTTTATCTACATAACATTTCCCTCTTACATCATTTCCAGAAATATTCCTTCAAACCCAGTTTTCAAGGCCAGCGCTATCCCTCAATTTCTTCCCCGTGCCGATTTGCAGAGTCTAACACTAAGCTTAGCGTTGATCAATGCTGGTAATCCATCCATGACACGCGTTAAGCCTCTTTTAGAAAGTTTTTAAAAATGGAGTCGAAGCTTCTAGGTCTAGAAGCTTCATGAATGGAAGTTTGGTAAATGGTTAGTTGAGATAGAGCAGAGAGAGATTGTTTGGGCTTATTTCCCCAATTAAAATGGAACAAACCAAAAGGGATAAGACCTCTCCCATCATAAGACGATCGATATCCCCTCTCTCAAGCTATATAAACTTCTCCTTTTCCAACCTTAGCTAGCTAATGAAAGGGTTGGAATAATCTGCAAAATCTTGATAGCCAAAGCAACTCTTGATAGCCTTAGCCTTCTAGTTTGTGCTTGTAAAGGGAACATAAGCTTGTAGTTTGTTTGATTTTGAGAAAAGAGGAAGAAGCCTTTAACTTCCATTGTTTGAGGTGAATCAGGAGATGCTAACAGTGTTGCTAGAACCTGGACACGTTGAAGGAAACCTGCAACGCTAAGGCGAAGGTTGTACTTTCCTTTTTGTCATAATAATACAACAGATATTTTGTTTCCTATATCAATTGCATATGCTATTTGGTAGCTTAAGACTCCTTAGCCTATTAAGTAGGTTGAATCTATTGTATGCTATCATGTGTGCTTTCGTTTCTTGTCTATTTGTTTCAGTTGCTTGATTGACATTAAGGAGTTGATCGCTGGAGAAAAAACACAGGGACTACATCAAACAAGGATAAGTGATACAAGAGGTAGGATCTTATCCATTCTCAATCTAAGGGAACTTATGTCAGATTATCTTGTTTGAGGATAGACCCTCTCCCCCGGGCTAGAGGGATTGTCTTTGTCCTTAGAGAAAAACTTCCTACTCCACAAATTGGCAACCATACTGGAGAGGCCATCCCTCTCTTTGGATTGTTTTTCATTTCATGATTTGTGACGACTTTTCTCGTGTTACTCTTTTTCTTTTGTAATCTATGCTTTACATTATCTACTGCTTTGATTCTTGAAATTAGAGTGACAGGTCTGGTTTTGGTTTGTGGAAATTTTTCTTTTTTATTTGAATCCATTTATCAATGATATTATTTTGCTAACAATAATGCCAATTCCTATAGGTTAAAATCAAGGTTTCTCTTGTTGCTAGTTAGACAATCGCTTTGATTCCTGTAGGTTAAAATCAGGGTTTTTCTTAAATCATTACCAGTGTATCTTGTCCTCATAGATTCTGTTTCTTGGTTTGTTTGCCTTTATTCTCCTTAGCTAGAATGCTTTGTTAGCTTGATTTGTTTGCTTGATTGGTTTGAGATTGCATTACTTAATTTTTTGAGTTTTTGGATGGTTTGTGTTCCTAGGGAATCTAGGTCATTGTTCGTTCATTTGCTTATCTGCTCATCAAGTCAAGTTGGTGATTTGTTGATTCATGCTTTTCATTTTCTAGTCCTTGCATCTATATTGCTCTGTTTTCAATTGAACAAGTGAAAAATTTCCATTTTATCTTCTCTTGTTGAACGTCTCTTTTCTGAGCATAGATTACATTACTCGGTTTGTTTCAATTGATATTTTCATATTTGGTTTGAAAGGAGTTCTTTTTATCGTGATTTGCATATGATTAATGTTTGGTTGTTTGAAAATTTTTCATTGAAATGTTTATGTGAAATATTCATTTTAGCATATTCCATTGAAGAAAATACATCATTCTAGTTTGTTTAATTGATGTGTTGCATTGAGTAGCATCATTGAAATCTAGGATTACATCATCATGAGAATTTGAAATAAAATTAATTTATTTTACTGTTAAGAGGACTATTTGAAGTGCATCTGATAGGAAGAGTAGGAACTTGGAAGAATTTTCATTGTTTTGTTTTGAAAAGCAAAGTAGTGAAGAGCCATCTTACTTTTGGTTGCTTGTTTGTTGCATTGATTTTTTCCTCTTCTCTCAATCAACGTAAGCATTCATCGAATTGAAAAGGTTTTGTCTCATATAGTTGCACATAAGAGTTTTTTAGGTGACATCGATAAGGCTTAAAAACTTAGAATTAATTTCAAGATAAACCTTTAAAATATATTCAATTAAACTAAGGCGCATTTGAAACTAAACGCTTACATTTAGAGGTTTAGGCTAGAGACATGTTCCTGCGTCTTTAAACCTAGTAGTTGTCGTTCGTTTCGACATTGGACAGCGCTAGTATAGACTTGTGCTCCCCGTACCATCGCATATAGAAAAGGAGACCCCACTAGGTTTGCAATCCTTCATTTGCAGGAAGCCAAGTCTACTACCTTGTAAATGTGATACACCAAACACAACATTTGAGGAGATTGCATGCTCGTACTTTTTGGTTCACCAGGAGGTATTGTTGAAATATGGCAACAAGAATATTCCAATTTAATTTGTCCTTGAATTAAATTGTGAATTAAAATTGATTTTAGTCTTAACAGCTACTTGGAAATAATTAATTAATTAATTTTAAATTAATTAGTTGGAGAAATTCAAGTTAGAAGTCTTTCTGAAGTCATGCAAGAGTTATCCCTTAAATTAAGGAGATAAGATTGAGTTATCTTTGAGTTGTAATTACTTAACTTAGTTTACTGAGTTAAGTCCAGTTAAATTAGTTCTAAACTGTTTGAGGAACTAATAGTGAGTTAACAGTCAGTTGATGCATTAATGCACTAAACTAGTGCTACTCCAGCTAACTGAAGATTCCCTCATCAGAAACTCATGCATGTCTATTCTGAGAAAGACCTAGTTGAGATTAATGTTCAAGGATAGTGTACTATTAGTTGCATGTGTTTTCTCATGGAGAAAATTCATGCATGTAGTCAAGGATTCATCCTTGAGGATTGCACAGTTTTGAAGGCATGGTTTTCCACTTGATAATAGGCTAATCATCCACAAGGAACAACGCAAGGAAATATGATCTTGGAGGGCAGAGAGGAAGGCAAGAGAGAAGCCAAGATTTCCTGTCAACATCTATGAGGATTGTACTGAGAGCTAGCTAGCTGTGAGAGCTAAGGCTTTGTATAATTCCTATGTATTTCCACCATGTATGATAATACAATAGTGTGGGGTTTTATCTAAGACTTTCCCCAAAGTATTTTCATGTGTATTGTGCCACTGATTTTTCTTCTTCTGGTTATATTGTTCAGATCGATATTTAAGCTTCTGCAAATTAATAGTAGAAGTAGGTTGTAATATTCTGCTTTGTTTATATTGCATGACCAGGTTAACCTATCACAGATTTTCTACATGGTATCGAAGCTGTTAACAATATACTAAGAAGAGAATTCAAAGTTTGAAGTTCAGGGTTGCAGGTGCAAATCAAATTCATATCATACTTCAAGGTTGACCAATGGCATTCTATGGCTTGAGACTCGAGTATGCCTTAGAAGGTATCTCGAATTACATAGCATGGAAAGATAGAATGGAGGTTGTATTAGAAGACAATGGCTTGAAGGAATTCATTGATCAAGAAATCCCAAAGCCAGCTTCAACTAATGCACAAGAGTTGGCTGAGTAGAAGAAGTGTGTGGCAAAGGTGAGACAGATCATCCTTGAGGGAGTTTGAGACCATATTTTCTCTAGTCTCCATGGGAAGGATAATCCATTTTCAATGTGGAAGACATTGAAGGACCTCTACCAGAACAGTAACGACCAAAGGAAATTGGCGCTCAAGGATAAGCTTTGAAGAATCAAGATGGAGAAGGGCGATACTACTTCCACATATCTGAACAAGTTCAACACCTATAGAGATGAGCTTTTTAGTGTGGGAATAACTATTGCCGATGATGATATGGTGAGCCTTGCTCTCCTTGGCCTTCCAAAGAGATGGAATAGCTACTAGGACTCTGTGAATGGAAGGGAGAAACTGTCGGATTGGGAATGATTGTGGTAGGATCTTATGTAGGAGGAGATCATGAGGAGCACACAAGATGGTTCTTCATCCAAGAATGATGATGAAGAAAATCTGGCCTTAGCAAGTAAAGCAAGGAAAGGGAAGGGGAAGGCTTTCCCATTTCAAATAAAATTCTTCTCATGGAGGGAAGAAGGGTGACATTTCTAAAGTAAGACGCTTTAATTGTCACAAGATGGGACATTATGCAACTAATTTCCCATCGAAGAAGTCCAAGAAGGGATCCTCGTAAGGATTGGAAGGTGAGGCATTAGCCTCTCAGTTCGAAATGGACTTTACCCTCATCGCATGAATGGTGTCATCAATGATGGGTTGTGTCTGGTATCTTGACAGTGGAGCCTCATTCCACATGACCGGTGATAAAAATAAATTCAGTGCCTTGGAGGAGAAAGACCTCAAGATGCACATAGGGATGGATGACGATGGAAGGTATAATGTTTCAGGAGTAAGCACGGTTGCTTTTCAGAGGGAGCATGGAGCTCCTCTCACCTTGACAAATGTGATGTATATGCCTGGACTAAAGAAGAACTTGGTATTGCTTGCGATGTTGGAGGACAAAGGCTATGATGTTGTCTTCAATAAAGGAAAGACATTCCTAAGACACATAGCCATGGGTTATACCAAGAGGATAGGGATTCAGGTGAAGAATCTTTATGAACTAGAGGTAGATGATTGTGCAGCATTGAGTATGAAAGAAAAATTGGTGCAAAGCCAAGACATTGGCAAGTTGTGGCATAGGTGATTGGGCCATTTGCATCATGGGGCTTTGAAGATAATGCAATAGATATCTACAGGACTTCCCAAAGGTAAACTTGAGTAAGTTGACACATGCAAAGGTTGTACCTTGGGAAAGTACACCAAGTCTTCCTTTCATGATCAAGATAGTCGAGAAGAGGCTATCTTAGAGAAAGTTCATACTGATTTGTGTGGACCATTCTCGACAACATCCACATCGAAGCAAAGGTATTATGTGATTTTCATTGATGATTATTCTCGTAAATGTTGGATTTATTTCATGCAGAAGAAGGACCAAACTTTCAAAAAGTTTTGTGAGTTCAAAGCTTTGTTCGAGAAAGAGTCAGGGAAGAAGATCAAGGCCTTAAGAAGTGACAACGATGGAGAATATGTCTCTCAAGAGTTTAAGGACTTCTGTGCAATGGAAGGAATTAAACGAGAGTTGACGACACCTCATAACCCACAACAAAATGGGGTGGCTGAGAGGAAGAAAAAAACTATTGTAGGGGCAGCACGGGCATTGATGCATGACCAAGGCCTACCACTTCACTTCTGGGCTAAGCCATGCGACACAGTGGTATATTTGCATAATAGAAGCCTGCATCACATACTTGGGATAAAGACACCAGAGGAAGCTTTCTCTGGTAAGAGACCAGATGTGGGTCACTTCAGGATCTTTGACTCATTGATATACTTCCATGTGACAAAGGATGCATGGAAGAAGCTTGAGCTGACAGCAGAGTTGGGGATATTTTTGGGATACACCGATACACCTCACAACTACTAGGTATACTTGCCTACCAGTCAGAGGACAATGGTTCGCAGAGATCTCAAGTTTGATGAGCAAAAGTCCATGCGAGTTTCCCTTGAGAGGGAGCTTCAACTACAAGTTGTGGAGGAACTATTGGTTCCTGAGGAGGAGGAGCCTCAGACTGATGCAGAGCAGTTGCATGCAAAGGTTCCAGGAGTGGAGACATCCACTCAAGTAGAGTCTTCTAGAGATGGATGGAAGTTCACAAGAGAAGCTGACAGATTGTTGGAGGATGCGAGAGAGAATGTGGGAGCACCATCTTCTCAGCACAGACAGAGGAGGTCACCTGAGAGGTACACTGGATACATGGCCCTTGTTGGGGATGTGTTGAGACTCAGCCATCTTCCTTTGAGGAAGCAGTGCAACAGCCGATTTGGGTTGATACTATGGTGGAGGAGTATGATCCCATAGTTCGTACCAGTGTTTGGGACATGGTTCTGAGACTAGAGAACAAGTCATTTGTGGGATACTAATCTATGAGATCTATGTTGGCACTATCAGCACATATGGGTTAGAAGATCCATTAGATGGATGTGAAGACTGCATTCCTCAATGGCCAGATTGAGGAAGAGGTGTACATAGAGCAGCCAAAAGGTTTTGAGACCTTCGATCGTGAGTCGCATGTGTGCCGACTCAAGAGAGAATTGTACGGGCTGAAGGAAGCACCTTGTGCTTGGTACACCAGGATAGACAACTACTTCACTGGGTTGGGCTTCACAAAGAGTGAAGCGGATGCAAACCTGTACCACATCATGGTGAAAGTAAGTTATTGATCATCGTGCTTTATGCTGATGATCTCATATTAACTGGTGATGATCAGTTGATCGTGTCTTGTAAGGAGGACCTTGCAAGATAATTTGAGATGAAAGACACGGGTCTCATGCATTACTTCCTTGGCATGGAAGTGTGGCAGAAGGATGAGGAGTTGTTTGTGTCTCAGGGCAAGTATGCCAATGAGATACTCAGGAGATTCCACATGGAGAAGTGAAAGCCCATGCAAAATCCTCTAGCATGTAACTAGATGAAGGAGGTTGCTACTTCAAGAGAAGCGATAGAGGCTACTGTGTACAGGCAACTTGTGGGTTCACGGATGTACTTAATGAACACATGATCGGATTTGTGCTATGCTGTGAACCAACTGAGTCAAGAGATGGTTCAGCCTACCAAGATGTTTTGGAAGGCAGAAAAGCATGTATTTAGATACCTCAAAGGCACATCTCAGTATGGATTATGGTATAGAAGGATAGAGGGAGTGAAGTTACAGGGCTTCACTAATGCAGATTGGGTAGGGAGTCCATTAGATTGGAAGAGCACATCAGGAGGGATATTCAACATTGGGTGGCAGTTTCTTGGTACAACAAGAAATAGAGGTTGGTTGCACTTAGCTCGACAGAGGCAGAATACATGGCTGCAAGTCAGGTAGCATCTGAGGCCATCTGGGTGCAGAAAATCCTAGTTGGTTTGTTTGATCAGAGGATGGATCCAACTGTGATCTATTGTGATAATCATAGTTGTATCAAACTCTCTAAGAATCTATTATTTCATGATAGATCCAAACACATGGACATCTGGTATCATCATCTCAGACACTGTGTAGCGAGGAGGATCATGTTGCTGTAGTATATTTCGGTAGAGGAGCAAGGTGCGGACATTTTGACAAAGGCATTGTCAAAGTGTAAATTCGAGTTCCATAGAGACGTGATCAAGGTGGTAGATAATCCCTTTCTTGCTGAGAGGGAGTGTTGAAATATGTTAACAAGAATATTCTAATTTAATTTGTCCTTGAACTAAATTGTGAATTAAAATCGAATTTAGTCTTAACAGCTACTTGGAAATAATTAATAAATTTATTTTAAATTAATTAGTTGGAGAAATTCAAGTTAGAAGTCTTTCTGAAGTCATCCAAGAGTTATCCCTTAAATTAAGGAGATAATATTGAATTATATTTGAGTTGTAATTAGTTAACTCAGTTTACTAAGTTAAGTCCAGTTAAATTTGTTCCAAACTATTTGAGGAGCTAATAGTGAGTTAACAGTCAGTTGATGCATTAATGCACTCAACTAGTGCTACTATAGTTAACTCAAGATTCCCTCATCGAAAACTCATGCATGTCTATTCTGAGAAAGACCCAGTTGAGATTAATGTTCAAGGAAAATGTACTATCGGTTGCATGTGTTTTCTCATGGAGAAAATTCATGCATGCAGTCAAGGATTCATCCTTGAGGATTGCGTAGTTTTGAAGGCTTGGTTTTCCACTTGGTAATAGGCTAATCATCCACAATGAACAGCGCAAGGAAATAGGAGCTTGGAGGGTAGAGAGGAAGGCAGGAGAGGAGCCAAGAATTCGTATGAGCATCTGTGAGAATTGTACTGAGAGCTGGCTAGCTGTGAGAGCTAAGGCTTTGTATAATTCCTATGTATTTCCACCATGTATGATAATATAATAGTGTGGGGTTTTATCTGAGACTTTCCCCAAAGTATTTTCATGTGTATTGTGCCATTGATTCTTCTTATTCTGGTTATATTGTTCAAATCGATCTTTAAGCTTCTGCAAATTGATAGTAGAAGTAGGTTATAATATTTTGCTTTGATTTATATTGCATGATCGAGTTAAACTATCACATATTTTCTACAGTTATTATGTAGTTCATGGTTACCTAGTAATCCCTTTTTCCTAGATTATCCTAACCATTCATTTTTGTCTTTTTGACTCTTTAAATTTAAAATATCATCGAGCACTTGTCCTTTCGAGTTGGTTCAAACCGAAAGTGACTAGAGTCATCTTTTCCCTATTCTCGACTCTTAAAACATGAAAAGGCATCAGATTATTTCAGCGTCTTAAATTTTTTTCCCACGATCACATCACATTCTTGATAATTTTATTCTGGACCACATCGTGAGTATATCCTTAACATATTTTAAAGAAACCTTGAAATTAAAATCTCTTCTCTTTTTTGAGATAAATTCATCATGGCTGAACCATCAGTTTTGCCTCGTTCCTCTTCCTCTCCTCCTTGTGGAAGGTCATCCAAAGAAGCTTTCCCTCAACTTCTGCAGTCGCTTGAGGATCAAGGTGTTGAACTTGGGATTTTTCTGAGTATTCAACCTTTGTCATCTCATCCGCCTCTGTTAGACACTGGGTCACCTTACGAATCTGGCCCGGAATCCTCTAATAATCCTATCCAGACTCCCAAGATTCTACAAGATCCTGAAAGCCTGCAAAGACTGGTTTCTTATCCACCAGACCCTTTTGTGATATATCCTCAACATCTTTACAGTCTGTACGATCATCCTGGTGTTCCTTTGGATTTTTCTTCTCGTTCATCTTCCACTCTTCGTCAGTCCATTTCTATGGAGCCATAAGGCGAAGTCCCAATTTCCTCTCTGAGTCAATCAGAAGTTTCTGTTATTCACACTCATGTAGGTGATAAGCAGGGATATGAGTTCACTCTAGAAGGCTTCCCTTTTATGGGAAGAGTCTTGTCTGGGAAGAGTTTAGTGAGCCCATATTGCCACATGGTTATATCTCTCTCGCTCAGTTGGTTTCAAGCACTCCTAGTGCCTCAACGTTGTATCAGAATCCCATCTGGCCTTCCAACAATATACCTACCTCAGGCCCGTTCATTTAGAACACGACCTCTCAACCAATTGTAAAAACTACAGTCACTTCAGTTCCATTTCAACCTACCATTCCATCTCATCCTGTCTCATTGTTTCGGTTTACTCTTCCAGTTCAACCAACAGTCTCAGGTTAAGTCTCAGTAAGTTCTTCTACTCCTCCAGTAAGTGGAAAGACTATGCCACCACCTCAGCGGCAAGATCTTAATATTCCTCTTATTTCCAAACCAATGTGTGTGGATTACAAACTCACATGGTTGGAATGAATTAACCTTTTTAGGGTGTTATTCCTAACCCTGTTGATACATCCGGGTCAGGTAACATCTAATACCAGTAGCCATATATGGCTCAGGTTCCATTCCAACCGACTTATGTTCTATATGGTTTGCAAGCCTTGGTTACTCCACCTTAAATTCCTCAATCTAGGCCTTATGTTCTTCATGGCCAATCCACTGTGCCTAGTGGATATGGCTAGATCCAATTTGGGAACTATCAATACCCTAAGGGTATCACCCCAGGAACTGTCCAAACACCCTTGAAGCAACAAGGGAAACCTTTGCAACAAAAAGGATATCCTTTGGAACAGTGAGGGAAGTCTTTGCAGCAACAAGGGAAAACATTACATCAGCAAGGGAAACTGCTACAACTGCAAGGAAACTTTTGCAATAGTCACAGCAACCTTTGCAGCCACAAAACGAGTTTGTGCAGTAGACCTCTCAACCTTTGTCCTCGTAAGGCTAGCCTTTACAGCATCAAAGCCATCCTTTGCAGCAACAGACCGTCTATGCATATTAGCAAGGTTAGCCTATTAAAGGTCAATGTTAACCTTTGCAAGGTCAAGGTCAACCCCTGCAGCAACAGGTTCAAAATCCTTATGTCTAGGGTCAACAGGTTCAAAATAGCATTTTAACCCATATGCCTATCAATGGCTTATGGTAGGACAATATCAAATCTACCTAGGACTAAATCCTCCCTATGGGCAAGGTAACCTCAAGTGGAGGAAATTCAGATTCCACATGGAAAAAATCCTCCACTTTGGGGGAAAAATCCTTACCAACAAGGATCGGATCTGCAGTTTGGGTCTACTCAAAGGCCCCACATGTCTTTTAACACACAATTGCCTTTCTAGGTCACTTTGGAACTGTCGAATGTTTTAAGGCTCACCAATGATCCTATCCTTCATTTGCCTTATTGGCCTCCAGTTCCAACAAAGGTTCTGAGCAATTTCCCTAAATTTGAGAGAAAATGCAAGGGGGATCCACAAGCCCACGTGATGACATATCATCTCTCGTGCTCCTCCAATTCATACATCGGTGATTCTATCCATCTTTGACTCTTTCAAAGAACTCTTACAGGGGCTACAGTAAAATGGTACATCGAATTGCCTCAAGATACCTACAGTGACTTCAACTCTCTCACTATGGCTTTCCTCACTCATTTCCAACTACCAATTCGCTATGAAACTAGCACCTATCTGCTTACATCACTTAAGCAACGAACGATGACCCATATCTCTGATCACATCCACGAATGGAGACGTCGGCGTTGCCTGATTAAGTTTGAAATATTTTATCAGTTGCTAACAGAATGGTTCAAAAAATCATTTGTCGACCTAATTGCTAGGGACATAGCTATGGGTGGGTGTGTTACTGAGGAGCAAGCCAACACTCGTGCCCAGTATTTAGACCTAGTCTACTCGCAATCTGGCACATTATATTAGATGTTACCCGATCCTCCAAGACCATCATTAGATCTGACAACATCGAAGTCTCTAAATACACCACCTATTGATGGAGTGATTGGTTCCATGTCTCAAACTCCCTTGAAATATTATTCAAAGTAGAAATCAGACTCGAACACTGGTTCCAATGATCACTCTCGAAATTAATCTGGTCCTAGTAAGACCTTTGAGGTTATTGTTGTCCAGTCTACTATAGCAGACAAAACCTCTAAGGGTAAAAAGAAGGGAAAAGGCAAGGCCAAAGTAGATGCCCCAAAATAGGGCCCTCCTAAATCTTCAACTAGCGATGCTTCTCAAACAAAGCCGAAGTATCACTGCCTCATCTATGAGGAGGATCATTACACTAAGGATTGTCCTCAATGATCTAAAGTTAGTTGCTTGATAAAAGGGACCCTGGTTGTCTTAAGAGAAGCCTTTCCATCCCAGTAGACCCAAATGGTAAACTAGCCTCAGTCCTCTGCTTCCGCAGGTTCCCTAGTGTTTATGATGAATACACCTATAAATGTGGCTACCAAATATAAAGATTATCAAACCTCGACGACAGGGAAATAGAATGAAAGCACCCCTTCCTCTTCTATCCCGTGTACCTCTGGTCCTCTCAATATAGAGTGACTTAGTCCTGATTCCGCTGTTCGACCAGCCTCTCGAGGTGTGCTGCGAAATTCCTCGTATAATCTGAACACTCGAGCCGCTCAACACTACAATATTGTTGAGGATTTAGCTCAAGCACCATCAGCCATGTCTGCCCTCAAGGTCCTTCAAATATGTCCCTCTTAACGGAAATAACTATTGTCAGCTATTGGAGGTGTTGATCCATCTGATTCCAATCTCATTTGCGTTGATCTGGAAAACCATGTTCCGCGCTTACCCCATCAGATTGCCTTTCTCATTGAGGTGATTATTAATGAAAATACGATTCACACGACCGTCATTGATGTAGGTGATTCTGCTTGCATCGTATCTGTGTCTTGTTGGAAGGAAATCAGTTCTCCTACCCTGAACCAATCGCCTAACACATTGGAAGCCTTTTACGGACGTGGTTCTCGACCATTCAGTGTCCTTCCTAATCTTTTCATTACCTTGGAAGGTAATATAGTTAATATTGAAGTAGAAATTGTTGATGCAAATCTTAACTATAATCTTCTACTCGAGTAGAGTTGGACCCATGCTATACATTGTGTAGCCTCCTCCATTTTATGCATGCTCTGTTTTACTCATCAAGGGAAAATTTTCATGGATGACCAATTGTCTTTCTTTGCCTCTTCCTTCTCGGATGGTAATGTTCCTTACGTGAAGCATACAACAATCCATATGAGAGTGTGGGGGTTGGAATTTTCAAAGCTCCGTCCTTAATGGGTATTTTTCCTCTCCCACCTCTGAATGTTGCCTCAGTCAACATGATCTCAGTTAATTATGATCCTTGGGTCATTCCCCCTCCTGATCAAGTTGATTCGTGGGGTGATGTCATGTCATTAAGCCCCGTTGAGATTAACTATGTGGAGATTGTTTCAGCTTTGACCTCAGTATCTACTGATCACACTGCTTTGAGTACATCTCTTGACGCATATTCACAATCTCCTTGGCTTGGTTCTTCGGATTCTTTCAATCCCTTAATCGAGACATTTCCTACTGATGAAAGTATCATGGAAATTATGTCTCTTGAGGAAGCACCTTGGAATGATACTCATCATTGTTCCTCATTATTACCTGGCCTGGAAGTCATGTCTACCTATCTTGAGAAGTTCTCTTCTTGTTTCTCGACCCAACCACTTCAGATGCCTATCATGACCCATGAAGTCTGGTTGGAAGGGAACATGGGTAATATTACCCAAACGATGCCTATTGACATTTCTGTTAAACCTCATATACTTGAAAACGTTCATATTGGGGTAAATTTTTCTCCTTGTGAGATCAAGCTTTATACTTGTCTTTTTCAAGATTTTTACGATGTTTTTGCATTGTCATATGAAGAAATTCTAAGCATTGATCCAAGTATAGTCATGCACAAAATTCCGACTTATCTTGACGTGAAGCCCGTTCATCAATGGCTTTGCCTTATGCACCCTAGAAAAGCGGTCACCAGAGGTTGAAAAACTTCTTAAAGCGGGTTTTATTTATCATATTCCTCTGACAAATTTGGTGTCCAACATTGTACAGGTGACTAAGAAACAAGGCACCATTCGCGTCTATGTTGATTACTGTGACACTAATCGTGCCTGTCCGAAAGACAATTATCCCACTCCTTTTATAGACCATATTATAGATGAATGTGTTGGGAGTGAGCTTTTCTCCTTTATGGATAGTAATTCTGGTTATAACTAGATAAAGTCTATCTATCTGTGAGGGAATTTTGCATATAAAAAGCTCCCTTTTGGCCTTAAGAATGTTGGGGTTAATTTCCAACAAGCAATGTCTTATGCTTTTCATGACGTTAAAAACATCGTTCAACCTTACTTGTATGATCTTCTTGCTCATTCACTTAAGTGTCGTAACCATCCCGATCATCTTCGACAAATATTTCTTCGTTGTAGACCTTATAACATTCAGCTTAACCCACATAAGTGTGTCTTCTGTGTTGAGTCTAGGCAACTTCTCAGTTTTATTATTTGGAAGGATGGTATTCGTCTTGATCCTCTGGAAGTCAAGGATATTGTTAATCTACTTCCTCACTCTTCATTGCATCAATTACAGAGTCTGCAAGGGAAAGCGGATTTCCTTTGTCGCTTTGTGCCTAACTATGTTGAGCTAGCTACAGGGTTCACCTGATTAATTAAGCAAGGAACTCCATTTCTTTGGGATGAGATTGCCCAAAAGTCTTTCAATGACTTGAAAGTTGTCCTCATTAATACTCCTTTATTGCACCCTCCAAACTATCTCTATGGTACTGGTGTAAGATGATGACGAAGGTCATGAACATGTCACTTATTACCTCAGCCACAATCTCCTTGATACTAAGACCCGTTATGCTCATGTCGAGAAATTGGCTTTGGCTGTTGTTCATGTTGTTCAACATTTTCGGCATTATATTCTCCTCCGCACTACAACCGTGATTTCCGGTTGCAACCCCATGACTTATATTATTACTCGTCAGTTACTTGGGGGCAAATATTCCAAGTGGATTTTCATCCTCCAGGAATTCGATTTGGTATTCATTATTGCCAAATAAAAGAAATCACTTGTATTTGCTGAGATGATTTTCTCTTTTCCCTCTGCTTCTCTACCTACTGGTGCTGATGAGTAGCTCCCGGATGAGACTATCTTTCTGATTAGCACTCTCGATCCTTGGTACAGAGATATTATCGTGTATCTCCAAACTTCTACCTTCCTATTTGCATTGTTCAAGGATGATCGCTGACGCATCCAACATCAATCCCAACCTTACCTCTTCATTGGTGTTGACTCGATTCTTCGCCACTGTTTAACTCTCGATGAGGCTAAAAGAGTCTTAAATGACTTCCATTCTGGTGCATGTGGTGGTAATTTGTTTGGCTACGCCACTACTCAAAAGATCCTTCACGCTGGCTATTTCTAGCCCTCCATATTTAAAGTTTTCATTCTTGTTGTCCGCAAATGCCACGAGTGCCAGATTTATCAGCGGAAAATGCATGCCCCACCCACTCTCCTTCACCCCGTTGTTATCGTTGGTCCCTTTGCCAAATGGGGCATTGATTTTATGACATGTAACCCTCGTTCGGCTGGGGGGCATGGTTATATTATCGTTTCCATAGATTACTTCACCAAATGGGCCAGAGCGATGCCTACACTTTCAGCTAAAGGTAAAAAGATTGTGCAATTTCTCTTCAATCATGTTATTTCCAAGTTTGGAGTGCCTAAAGCCATTGTCACTAACCATGGCTCCCATTTTTGCAATTATAGGATGGCTGAGATGACTTCTAAATTGGGCTTACGTCACGATGGCTATATTTTGTATTACCCTTAGGCCAACAACCAAGTTGAAGTGGTAAACAAAGTTTTAGTTACTATGCTTTAGGGCATCATTGGGATGCACAAATCCAATTGGCATCTCATGCTTTTTTCAGCTCTATGGCCCTACTGAACCTCGACTAAAGATGCAATTGGATTCACACCTTTTCAGCTAGTCTATGGTCTGGAAGCTACCCTACCAATTGAATGTGAAATTCCCTCACTCAAATTGGTTGTCAAATTACACCCCGATACCTCACCTCAAGAGGAGTGTCTCCTATATTTGGAATGATTGGATGAAACCCATCATCTCGCTAATTTAGTTATTGAAGCACGGAAAAAGCGAGTTAAATCCCATTTTGATTAGTCAGTCCCCCCTCATACTTTTTCTAAGGGGTATTTGGTCTTGCTATATGACCAAGCTAATGATAATCTAGGGGAAGGAAAATTCAAACCCATGTGGCATGAGCCCTATATTATCAAGTGTGTATTACAAAAAGGGGCCAATGAGCTAATTGATTATTAGTGTAACCCTCTGAACAAGCCCCGCAATGGGCTGCACCTCAAAAAGTATTATGCGTGAGTCATCTCACATGGTTACTTATGTATATAAGTGTGTTATTCATTTTTGTGCAGTTTGGTTTGGTGTGTTTTTTCAAGCAGCTTTCCTACTTATTATGTCTTCACCTACTTTGCAGATGTCTATGACTCCTTATGTCAGTTTCGATGATGGTTCTTGACATAGTACCTAGAATTTATCATCCACGACATGGGCTATTTATGACCCTCATGGTGAGTTGATTGATTTTCAAGGTATTTTTTAGGGTCCAACAACTAATAACATTGTTGAGTATAACACAGTTTTCGAACTCTTGTCAGAAGTTATTACTCTTGACATTTGAGAAATGGTTGTGTTAGAGCCTAGACTTACATCAGGCTGAAAAGGTAAGCTTCTAGGTCCACATCAAACCATGCTCAGTCGCGTATCTAGCCCTACGAGGATAAGAGAGGGCTCTCTCCGGGTCAATCTCAGCGAAAGATAATCGATGGGGCTTGAGATGACTGAAATAAAAACTAATTTTAGGCTAGGTATGAAGTGCAAGGATTTGATTTGATTTTTTGGAGGTTTTTTGTTGCAAAAAAGGGAAAGGCAAATTTGGGTTTGGGGATGAGGCCAATTTTTTGCAGAGTTTCGGTTGGGACAAGGTAGGCAGTAGTTTTGATTCTTTAGATTAAATGAATGAATAGAAAAGATTGTTGATGATTTTAAGAGGGCAAGAGGCTACAAGAATCCTCTCCAAACAGATTAAAACATGTAAAACTAAACAAAAGTTTAAGGAAAAGCACAACAAGCCAATGAATTCTATCTTTGTCACTCAATTTGTTTAATTTCAGAAGCAAAGAGAAGGGAAATGGCATACATGAAACATCAATGAACTTAAAATTGCATGAAGAAAAACACCATCAAAACACAGAGCCACAAGGATC
>APFE031353386.1:8677-23416 GCA_000404065.3 Pinus taeda
TGTAACAAAGCCCTTTTGCTCTTTTTTCTTCCAGTTGTTGTGGTGTCAACCTTGTAGGTTGTTGAAGGCTAGGAGAAACAACACTTCCATCTTTATAGTTGTGAGGGGTATAATTCCTTGTTTCCATAATTTTTCTTTCCACTTTTCTTACCAATCTGAATGCCTTGTCCAATGAATCAGGTTCCCAAAGATGAACCTCATGTTGAATGTTATCCTTTAAAGTCCCTATGGATACATCAATGCTCTGCTTCTCTGAAATATCATTTTCATTTATATTCAATTTTTGAAAGTCCTCAATGTGCTTTGCCATTGAACAATTTTTTTTTAGATTTATCAATTGGCTAAAGAAGGTGTTGCTCTTTGTATCCTCATAATGTGCTATCATTTCCTCCATGAAAATTGACCATGTAACAAGTGGTTTACGAGAACAAAGCCCTTTATACCATAAAAACTGATCATGTTCTAAATATGAAGATGCAATACGTATTTTTTGTAATAGTTTCACCTCATGTAAATCAAAATACTGCTCCATCTGTAGTATCCAATTTACCATATCCTTGCCACCAAACTTCCTCATATCGCATTTTCTTGATTTTAGGATCTTGATCTTGAAACAACTGTAACTTTATAATTTCAGATCTCTAGGTTCTGAAATTGCATCCTGCAGTAGCCCTTTGCATTCTCTTTCTAACCCACAAGTCTGAGCAATAGTGGATTCTGCAAGGAAAAGTTATGTCAAATCTCCCACGATGGCCTGATTATAGACTAGTTCAGTAGAGCGCACTTGTACAAAGTGCCACGTGTCACTGTTTCAACCTTAGGATCTGAAAAATATACACAAAAAACTACAGTCCGTCCTCTTTCTATAACTTCTTACGAAATTTCAATATGATTCTCAGAGAGAAAGTTATGACGATTTTCCTAAGGTCACCTATTTAGAATGTAATTCGGGAGTCTACAAAAACCCTAACTTCCTCAGATTATATCTCCAAAAATATAGCGATAAAAGATTTGAAATTTGGACCCGAGCATCACCACGATTTCGCTTCAAATGGGTTTTAGTTTAAGAGTCTGAACCTTCACAGAAAAGATATTATAACGAAAATTCCACCATGACCTGTTTGAGATGAAATTATGGAGCTTGCAAAAACCCTAAATTACTCAGATCATATCTCTAACAATATAGCAAGAAAGATCTGAAATTTGGATCTACGGTTTCACGTTACTTTGTCTCAAATGTGTTTTTGTTGTAGGTTCTGAAATGTCACAGAAAAAAAGTTATAGCGAAAATTCCACAAAGACCTGTTTGGAGCAGCGAAACCCTAGATTCCAAAGCTCAGATACCAAATGTTATGAAACTAGCTTACAAAAAGATAGAAAAGATATATCAATGCCTTAGAAATAAGCCTCTTCGAGGGGACAACCTCCTTTACATTACACAAATGAACAATTCTTAGATGATACAACTAACAAGACCTCATTTCTATATATAGGAGTCTAAGGGGTCATAATATAATTAGAGCCGACATAACAATAATAATGAAAGGACACAATAATAACAATAGTGGGCTTCTATGGGGCACAATAATAACAATATGGGGACTACATGGGCACGACCATATAATAAGGGATTTGTACTAATAACAATAAGGGGTTACACTAGTAGTATCGGGACCTAACACTCTTTCGTTCTCTGGTCTTCTTATTTTCCTTATGCACTTCTCTCTTTGTTTTGTTTTGATCAACCCTGCTCTTTGTATGCTCACATACCATGGTTTTTTCTTTGTGAACTTAGTCGCCGGTCTATGTTTAAAATGTAACAAGAAAATCCTGATTTAATTTTCCCATGAATTAAATTAGGAATAAAATTGTAATTACATATCACAAGACAACTTGTATGAGTTAACTAAGTTAATTTGACTTAGTTGGTTCAATTAATTCGAGTTGAGGGTCTAACTAGAGTAATGTAGAGTGTCTCCTACTTTATAGGAGCCCTGGTTGAGTTTATTTTGAGTTGTAATTAATTAATTCAATTTAACTGATAATTCAACCATAAATAACTCATGCATGTCAAATCGAAGAGTTACCTAGTTGAGATTGGATTTCAAGGGCAGTGCACTATCAATTGTATAAATATCTGAATTAAACAGATGGTGCATGCAGTTAGAGGAAGAGCCTAAAGGGACTCCGCAATTCAATGGAGGAAAGCTCCTGTTAAATAGGGGCCTAATTCCTCATTAAACAGTGCAAATAAATAGGAGCTTGGCAAGCAACAGAATAGGCTAAGTATTGGCCAGCATCAGCTTGTGAGGTAGTGAGATAGATTGTACTAGTGCAGAGGTTTCTTATGCTTAAGCAAGCATTGTAAATATTCTTTATTTTTATGATCTAATTCAATATACATATAGGAATGGGTTTTGAGTAGTGAGATTCCCCCTTAGATAAATCTCTGAGAATATGTGATTGAATCTTGTCTCATGTTTATGTTGTGATTTTTCTATCGATTAATTGTTTCTATTGATGAGTAGAGTAGATTCAAGTCTATTGTTTTAGTAAATTACAAATAGCAGTTTGAATCTACATAGGAATTTATACATGGTATTAGAGCTCTGAAATCACATTAGGACCAATCCTTGAAGTCCTTATGTACACTCATCATTAAAGAACTAATGAGTTGTTAGGAGGCAGAGTTATGGAGCCCTAGTTCAGGGCAGATCCTGAAGACCCTATATGCAGACTTCTTAATGGAGCTAGAAGGTTGCTAGTGGGCAGATCAGTGTGCCAATTTTTCGTGACATAAAAATTTGTGATTGTTGATATTGGAAGAATCAGGAGCAGAGAGATTTCCCACAGGGAAATCGAGACTCAAAGGGAGTCTAGTTTTAGAGGGAGCATCCTTATGGAAGCTAGTAGTTTAGGATTTGAGGAGATCAAACTCATTATTGCAGTAGTTGTAGCAAAAATGCAAAAGAAACAACAAAGTAGTAGCAAAAACAATATGATTAGATCATATTTTGCCATGCATGCAACCATACTGCCAAGAGTGAGCTGGGGCGATGTAGATCCTTAGTCACATAATTGTAGAAATTTGGGTAGGGTCCATTGAGGTGTTTTTGTCTCATGGATCATTACCTTGCTATGGGGGGCCACAATATTTAGTAGCAGGATGATCAATGTCAGTCAGAAGTGAGGAGTGCAGAGCAGAACGCTCAATAGAAGAGTCAGCAATAACACAATTTTCCCAATAAATAGTGGGAGATTGATTCAATGATTATTTATGTTTATTATTCTCAGTTGCATATGTTGCAGTAGAATCAACAATAGTGAGAGGTGTTGCATGCAACACATTCCAAAGGTACTCTATCAGGGTAGATGAGAATCCCTTTCTTGTTGAGAGGGAGTGTTGAAAATGCAACAAAAAAATCTTGATTTAATTTTCCCTTGAATTAATCTAGGAATAAACATGTAATTCCACAGCACAAGACAACTTGTACAAGTTAACTAAATTAATTTGACTTAGTTGGTTTAGTTAATTTGAGTTGAGGGTATAACTAGAGTCATGTTGAGTGTCTCCTACCTTATAGGAACCATGGTTGAGTTTATTTAGAGTTGTAATTAATTAATTAATTCAGTTTAGCTGAGTTAAAGTTAGTTAAACTAGTTCCAATTAATGGAGGAACTTGTAGGACGTTAGACAGTGGGGTGTTGTTTCATGTGTTCATCCAGTTAAATGATAATTCAGCCATAAATAACACTATTATGTCATATTTGAGAGTTACCCAGTTGAGATTGGAGTTCAAGAGCAATGTACTAGCGATTGTATGATTATCTTAATTGTATAGATGGTGCATATAGACAGAGGAAGATCCTAAAGGAACTGTGCAATCCATAGAGGGCCTAATTCCTCATTGAACAACATAAGGAAATAGGAACTTCGCAGGCAACATAATTGGCTAAGTATTGGCTAGAGTCAACATGTGAGGTAATGAGATAGATTATACTAGTGCAGAGGTTGCTCGGGCTTGAGCAAGCATTGTAAATCTTCTCTATTTTTATGGTCTAATGCAATATACAGTTAGGAAGGGGTTTCGAGAAGCGAGCTTTCCCCTTAGATAAATATTTGAGCATATGTGATTGAATCTTGTCTCGTGTTTATGTTGTGATTTCTTGATTGATTAATTGTTTTCACTGATGAGTAGAGTAGATTCAAGTCTATTGTTTTAGTAAATTACAGTTCACAGTTTGAATCTACAAAGGAATTTCTACATGGTATCAAAGCTTTAAAATCAACTTAGAACAAATCCTTGAAGTCCTTATGTACACTGATCATTGAAGAACTAATGATTTGTTAGGAGGCAGAGTTATGGAGCCCTAGTTAAGGGCACATCCAAAAGAACCTATGTGCAGACTTCTTAATGGAGCTAGAAGGCTATTATTGGGCAGATTGATGAGCCAATATTTAGTGACACAAAAAGGAGTTGTGATCATTGATATTGGAAGAATGAGGAGCAGCTATATTTCCCATAGGGAAATCGAGACTCAAAGGGAGTCTAGTTTCAGAGGGAGCATCCCTATGGAAACTATTAGTTTAGGATATGAGGAGATCAGAATCATTATTGCAGTATTTGTAGCAGTAGTGCGGAAGAAGAAATATGGAAGTAACAACAATAGTACGATTTCTCATATTTCACAATGCATGCAACCATACCTCCAGGAGTGAGGTTAGGTGATGTAGATCCTTAGTCTCAGAATTGTGGAAATTTGGGCATGGTCCATTGAGATTTTGTTGTCTCATGGATCATTACCTTGCTATAGGGGCCCATAATATTCAGTAGCACGATGATCAATGTCAGTAAGATATTGAGGAGTGTAGAGAAGGAGGCTCAGTAGCAAATTCAATAGCAACATAGTTTTCCCAGTAAACAGTTGCAAATTGATTCAGTGATTATTTTTGTTAATTATTCTCAGTTGCAAATGTTGCAGTAGCAGTAGAAATAGTGAGAGGTGTTGCATGCAATACATTCCAAAGGTACTGGATTAGGGTAGATGTGAATCCATTTCTTGTTGAGAGGGAGTGTTGAAAATGCAACAAGAAAATCTTGATTTAATTTTCCCTTGAATTAAATTAGAATAAAATTGTAATTCCACATCATAAGACAAATTGTATGAGTTAACTAAGTTAATTTGACTTAGTTGGTTTAGTTATTTCTAGTTGAGGGTCTAACTAGAGTCATGTAGAGTGCCTCCTACGTTATAGGAGCCTTGGTTGATTTTATTTTGAGTTGTAATTAATTAATTCATTTTAACTGAGTTAAAGTTAGTTAAACTAGTTCCAACTGATGGAGGAACTAGTAGGATATTAGAGAGTGGGGCGTGGCTTCACGTGTTCAACCAGTTAAGTGATAATTCAGCCATAAATAACTCATGCATGTCAGATTTGAGATTTTCCCAGTTGAGATTGGAGTTCAACGGCATTGTACTATCAATGTTATAATTATCTGATTGTACAGATGGTGCATGCAGTCAGAGGAAGAGCCTAAAGGAACTGTGCAATCCAATGGAGGAAAATTCCTATTAAATAGAGACCTAATTACTCATTGAACAACACAAGGAAATAGGAACTTGGTAGGCAACAAAATTGGCTAGAGTCAGCATGTGAGGTAGTGAGATAGATTGTACTAGTGCAAAGGTTTTTCAAGCTTGAGCAAGCATTGTAAATATTCTCTATTTTTCTGATCTAATGCAATATATAGATAGGAAGGGGTTTTGAGCAGCAAGTTTCCCCTTAGGTAAATATATGATCATATGTCATTGAATCTTGTCTCATGTTTATGTTGTGATTTCTCAAACAATTAATTGTTTTCGTTGATGAGTAGAGTAGATTCAAGTCTATTGTTTTAGTAAATTATAATTAACAGTTTGAATCTACATTGAAATTTCTACAGTCTACATCTCTGGTTGACTTTATTATTTATGCTCTACTTCTCTTTAACCAACTCCCTTCCCTTATACCTTGGACATTGTTGGCAACCCCCATTCACTGTAGCTCTTGCTACATTATCTCTATTCGTCATGTCCCTAATACGTGGCTTCCCCCCAACTTTCTATAGCTCTTGCCTTCCCTCCCCTAGACTTATACTTTCTTCTCCTTTTTAACCCGTCCTTTATCCCTCATCAACGTGTTTGTGTCTATAGGGGAGTGACCTACTATCAAGATTGGTCCCATCGGGGCGACACACAGATGCACCACCACCTGGAGGAAATTGTTGCTCGTTTTCATCAAACCACAACAAGCCCCATCCAAGAGAAACTAATTCATGCTAAGGAGGAATGTACCTCTCACAAGCCCCAACTCTTGGACATGGAGGAACTTGCTAAGATGGAAAATTGGGTACCAAACACTAGGCACACTCGTGAACACTTCAACCAATATATTTACATAATTGATTTATATTGCCACGTGAAGTTCCTCCTTGGCAGAACCTTATTGGACTTGCCCAAGCATTGGGTAGATGTACTTCATTCACTTGATCATATGCATTTTCATATGAAGGAATTGGACTAACAGATGGAGTGCATTGAACAACACCTAGGTATCCCAACCTCGGTTGGAGACATTCTAGGTGAAAACAACTACCCCATCCAGGTTACAACCATAGATTCTAATCCTTCTGCTTAGTTTATGCCATGCTTCTGCTTTATTGATTTGTTGTTCCTATTGTCCACTTTAAAGGCCATTTAGGCTATCTTTTGAGTTTTTGTATGTCAAATGGACTATCTCAATACTCTATTTTTCTTTTTCCTCCCTACAGATTTTTTTTGTCAACAAAGAAAAAACCAACAAGTTTTGTATTAATAATAGATATTTACATATGTCAAGTAGATCTAATTTCCACATATAATCAATGTTGTTCTTGTTAAGCACAAACATGGTAGAAAACGTATGAAAGATAAAAAATGAGAGTATATTTTTTATTAACAAATGATATACATTTATAGTCCATGGTTTGACCGTTGGGTTCCACATCCCAAGGTCTCTTGGACTCCTTTAGTCTATTCAGCTTCCACACTAACCCTTAGAGGATTAGGTGTCCAACATTCCCCCCTCTTCCAAAGGGTTATGTATGATTCCAAGAAGAGAGCTGTAATACAAAATGTGCAAAAACTGCATGGAAGCACTAGGTTGAGTGCGCTCTCTAAATGTTGGTATAAACGGCGGTGATTTAAGGATGACCACCAACAATGGAATGTGTTAGTGCCATTGTCTTCACACTGCCATCAGTGATCAAAATTCACTCTTTTGCATTCATATTAGGAGTCCCATTCTCAATGAGTTGCATTCCATTAAGTCATGGATCAACTGATGGTAGGCACATTTCAGTTTTCCCCTCATGACACATATTTGCTGACCACTTTCCATGTGTGATTCAGTCAATGGTTCAGGTTCAAGTTCATTTTTAGTTTATTTCATCAAATAGGTCTTAGGTCTTAGGGTTTCAATTTTAGTAGGTATTAGGGCTTCACTGTGTCAAATTTTTAGTAACCATTGACCAATAAGGGTCAGCAAACATATGAGGATGACAATAATCATTAGGAAAGCTTTGAAATAATAATTTGTAAATTTAATAAGTTTTTCACCTCAAAACCAGTTTGAGGTGAAAACAGAGCATTGTTTTTTTGTTTGTAATTTCATGTAATTTCATCATTTCTCATATGTAATTAATAAGTCTCATGCTGCTCCTGTTCGCCTGCTAATATTTCCAAATACATGCCACTGCAAAAGCAAAATATTGTCAAATATTAGCTCACCTATTTCAAACAAAAAGTCAAGCATCCAAAAAAATAGAGTATTTGAGAAAGCCAAAAGACATTATAAAGTGGGTTTTGGAGAGTGAAATATCAAAAGTGCCCAAACCATATAAAGGTCATTTCTTTCTCAAGTTAATTCGTTGTTAAAGTTGAAGTTAATGAGAAAAATCACGATTTTAAGGGGTTATTGAGCAAAAGGAGGAAATTTTTGTGTTCTTGGAGGAAATTCACCGGCGCTATGCACCATAATTTAGCGCTACGCATCTGGGATTTTTCTCCTTTATTTTTATGAACTGGCGCTACGCTTTTGACTGGGAGACTTTTTGGAGAAATGGTTTGCATATTCAGATTCCGCATGATGAGAACATCAATAGTTGAAAGTTTCAGCATTTTTGGAGTAAATCTTGGTCACTTAAAGGTAAAAAAACCATCAAAATATGCCCTCTCTGCCTCTTTTTGGACACACAGGAAGCAACCTTGGGAGATTACACTTTTGAGGGGGCAAATGACCTCTAAATAAAAAAAATTGAAGATGTTCCAGAAACTAGACAGGAAGACCTTTCACATGAGCTATCTTGGGCTCAATTTGGCTAAGTGTAAGGCCTCAAAAATCAGCTAAGAAGTGGTGCTATGCATAAGACAAGTGGCGCTACGTATAGAACCAGTTTGCTCAAAAACCCAAATTTCGCCTAGTTTTCCTACAAGTTGACTTTTTCTTTCATCTTGGATGAATTTATGATTGTAAATGATGCTATGCTATGTAAATGTAAGTGTAAACTGACCTTAGAGGGTGGATTCATCATTTTGAAGTGGTTTGGGGGTCAATGAATCAGTTTCCGTGGTTTTAGAGGCAAGTTGTTCCACTGCCTATATTCTTGTTCCTAGTTTAGATATGGTTGAAAAAACCTATTATCTCTTGGATTTGACCCCTGATGGCTAGCATAGGTGGTTTCCATGTCTATATTATGTATTTTCTTCCTCATTTGTAAAGGTTGGAATCTTTTGGATGTTTTGAGCTACATTGTACATCTCTATAGCATTTTGGCAAGGAAATAAACCAAGATTTGCAGCTATTTTTGTGGGATTCTTGTGGTAATGTGTTTTTGCATTGTTTCTCCTTCTGTCATTATTTTTTCTCATGTGTTATATGTGCCAAAATCTATTTCATTCTTCTTAACTAAATGAAATCAAGATAGATAGGTGGAATACATTGGTAATAGTGCTCTGCCTTGGGAATACATTTAGTTTTTGATGTTTTCAACTGTCTAAAGAGGACTCATGATCCTTGCATGCCATTCTCAGCTCCTCACCAATATTAGACCTACCATATCACTCAATTCCAAGTGCCAAAACACCTACCTATGTCACCCCACAGAACACCCTGCAATTATGACTTGGTTTCCCGTACCCAAAGTTGCTTGCTCCATTTGATCTAGCAACAAAATCATCAAAATCAACCAAAAACTCTAGAGCTACCATACCTAGCCTAAAATCCATAATCAATTAAGTCATCTCAAGTGATATTGACAAGGAGAGAGCCCTCTCCTGACCTAGTAGGGCTAGCTACCGGGTTAAGCTTGGTTTGTGGCTATCCTAGAATTGCCTTCCTTCAGCCTGAGGTCAATCTAGGATCTAACATAGTGGCGACCATACTAGGGAAGAAAGACAAATCACCCTAGTACAATTGAGAATTTCTGAACTTTTGGATGATAGAGTTTAGAGTTCAGTAGGCTGAAAAGTGGAAAGTTGTAAAGAAGTATCAAACTCTTGAGAACTTTGAACACACTGGCTTCAAGAAGATACACCAGGTCCAATCCTGATCTCGATCCTCCTCCCGTATTTGAAAATCCTAATATTATCCCTCGGATACTTAGACAAGAAAGCGTATCAAGTCCTAGACCAGTTTTCAGATCTCATTCATGCCCGATAGAGTGGTTGTTCCTTAAAGATCTTCCTATTGACGAATACTTTGGTCTCTCCCTATTTAGAACCACATCTGATAGTGAATTACTGGATATAGTTGTAGACCCAGAATTCACCAGAGAGCTTGAAATCCAACGAGCTAACTTGATAAGTAACTGAAATCTTCAAAACTCTCCTCAGTCAACCATCATCATTGATCAAATTCCTAAGCTCTCTGATTCGACTTCAACATCTTTTGCCTCATCCTCAATTCCCCATATTCCAGTACGTCATTCAACATCTCCGTTTATATCTTCCCTCCCTCATCAGCTTATCATTACCCCTCAAATTCCCATTACTTCTGCTACATCAACAACTCTTGTTGTCATAAATCCTCGTCTTTCTCCAAGACCAATTTCAAATCGGCCTCGAGTCATGGCTGCCAGATATGCACCTCTCGTTCTGCCTCAGAATTTGGATGATATGCCCACTGATTACCAAAGTAAAATACCTTTGTTCGATTCCACTCAAAGTATCACAACATAACATCATGTTGATAAAATGAGAAACTTCTTTGATCTTCATGAGGTAGATGCCGAAAATGTGTCCATGAGTTTATTTGTGCAGAGTTTTGGAGGCGAGGTCTGAAAGTGGTTTAGAGCATTATGTTAGGTCCCTATAATACTAGTCATTATCCCATTACTATTGTAGTTATATCCCTTATTAATATTGTTGTGCCCCTATTGTCCCCATATTGTTATTACTGTGCCTCATAGAATCCCTCTATTGTTATTTTTGTGCCTTTCTATTATTATTGTTAGGTCGGCTGGGTTATATTGTGACTCCTTAGACTCCTATATATAGAAAGGAGGTTTTTTCATTTGAATCATCAAAGAACCATTCATTTGTGTAATGTAAAGGAGGTTTCCCCCTAGAAGAGTCTGATTTCTAAGGCATTGATCTATCTTTTCTATCTTTTTGTGAGCTGGTTTCAAAACATTTGGTATCAGAGCTTTGGATTCTAGGGTTTCGCTGCTCCAAATAAGTCATCATGGCATTTTCTCTATAACTTTTTTCTGCAATGTTTCAAAAGAGAAAAAAACCCATTTGAGACAAAATCGCACTAAACCTTGGGTCTGAATTTCAAAGCCTTTCGCACTATATTTGCAGAGACATGATCTGAGGAAGTTGGTCTTTTTGCAGTCTCCTGATTTACATTCCAAACAGGTCATTTGGGGAAAATTGCCATAACTTTCTCTCTGAGCATCGGATTGAAGTTTTGTAAGAAGGCACGGAAAGAGGACGGAATGTAGTTTCTTGTATCTATTTTTCAAAGCTAAAGGTCGAAACAGGGACACGTGGCATGTCATACAAGTTCGCCTACTAAACTACTCTATAATCAGGTCACTGTGGGAGATTTGGCATAACTCTTCCTTGGAGAATCCAATTTGGATTAGACTGGTGGCATTGGAAAGAGGACATAGAGGGATAATGTAGGTCGCAATTTTAGAACTGTATGATATGAATTTATAGAGATACATCAGAGGCAATATCAAGCTCCTACAAAGTGAAAAAAGGTGTTTAGATTTTTTTTAATTTTTTCTTAAGCTTGGTTTGAAAAATTATTTTGAAGGAATTCAAAGGGCATAGTAGAGCATTATTATCGATAACTAATGCCTTGAGGAAAGAAAATGCAAACACCTAGTAAGCAACCTGAAAGCTATAGCATGACTCATGAAGAAGAGGAAGAAATGCTACATGATATATCAAAATTACAAGACCAAGTGCAACAAATTTCACTCTCACAAAAGCCAACAGAAGCTAAGATAAATGGCGTGGAATCTAAGAGAAAGGGCATGGAAGCTAATATGAATGGTGTGGAAGCCAAGCTGGACAATTTGAAGATAGATATGAAGACAGATTTGAAGAGAGACATGGAAAATTTGAAGACAGATTTGACAAATTTTCTACAAGAAATACTTACAAATGGTGAAAGGGTAGTCAAGGAAACTCATGATGCAAACAAAAGAAATGTTAATCATGATTTCATAGACTCTAATGTTGGATTGAAGGCCCACCATATTCCAAAAATCGATATGAGGAAGTTTGATGGCAAGGATCTCGCAACATGGATATTACAGATGGAGCAATTTTTCGATCTCAATAATGTGCAAAACACACAAAAGGTACGTATTGCAACTTTATATTTGGAACCAAATAAGTTTGTATGGTATCAATGGCTTTGCTCTGATAAACAAATTATAACTTGGGCAATTTTTATGGAAGAATTGACAGCACATTTTGAGGATACAAAAAGAAACACTTTTTTAGCCAATTGATAAGTCTCAAACAAAAGGGTTCAATAATGGAGCACATTGAAGAGTTCCAAAAATTGAACATAATGGTAAAAAATATTCTAGAGGAGCATAGGATTGATGTGCTCATAGGGAATTTAAAGGATAATATCCAACATGATGTTCGCCTTTGGGAATCTGATTGATTAGAGAAGGCATTCAGGTTAGCAAGAAAAATGGAAAGCAAAACTATGGCAACCAAGAAGCATATCACTCACAACTATAAAGATGGAAGTGTTGTTTCCCTTAGTCTTCCACGACCTATAAGGATGACACCACAACAATTGGAAGAAAAAATAGCAAAAGGGATTCGTTACAGTTGTGATAGCAAATACACTAAATGTCATAAGTGTGATAAGAAGAAATTATTCTACATAGATTGTGAAGAGGAAGAAGAAAAGGAGCAAGAAAGGTCAAAAGAAGAGGATATACTCCAGGAACAAAGCCTAGATAAGGAAGAAATGAATCCGACCATATCTTGTAATGCATTGGCGGGAATTAACACTCCTCAAACCATCAAGATAGAAGGACAAATCAATAAGAAAAGGTAATAGTGTTGATTGATTCAGGAAGTACCCACAATTTTATTCATTGTAAGGTAGCAAAAGAATTGAATTGCTTCCTATATCCAACACCAGAGTGTCAAGTGATGGTTACAAATGGAGGAGCAATAAATTGCTTTGGAAAGTGCCATAATATCAAGCTATCCATGGGAGAATATGTATTGACTAGCCCAATGCTTTTCCATTCCAATGGAAGGTGCTGATGTGTACTAGGAGTCCAATGGCTACAATCCTTGGGTCAATGCTTTTATTTTCAAAGAACTTTTCATGAAATTTTCTGCGGAAGGAAATGAAGTTGAATTAAGGGGTATTGCAGGGAAACCGGTAAAGATAATTAGCTCTAATGGTATGACAAAGCTTCTAAAAAAGGAACAAAGACGTGTAATCACACAAGTATTTTCACTAGATGTTTCCACATCGAAATCATCTATTTCTCCGTATCTCCAAAAAGTCTTGGATAATCATTCCAAGGTATTTGAGACTCCCAAAGGTCTCCCACCTATTCGTGATCATGATCATGCTATTCATCTGATTCCAGGAAGCGTTCCTCCAAACATCAGGCCATACAGATATCCCTATGCCCAAAAGAGTGAAATTGAATGTATGGTTGCAGAAATGCTAAAGGCTGGTATAACTCAACCTAGTCAAAGTTCTTTCTCTACTCCAGTAGTATTGGTGCACAAGAAGGATGGATCATGGTGCATGTGTCCGGATTATAGGGAGCTCAAAAAGCTCACTATTAAGGATAAGTTTCCCATTCTTGTCATTGATGAATTACTGGATGAGTTGCATGGATCAATTTACTTCACCAAGTTGGATCTTCGTTTAGGATATCATCAAATCAGAATGAATACTAAAGACATTCCAAAAACAACATTTAGAACTCATGAGGGTCATTATGAATTTTTGGTCATGCCTTTTGGCCTTATCAATTCACCTTCTACATTGCAAGGTTTGATGAGTTCCATTTTCAAACCCTTCCTTAGAAAATTTGTGTTAGTATTTTTGGATGATATACTAATCTACAACAAGTCTTGGAAGGATCATGTTGAACATGTTGACAAGGTGATACAACTATTGGAGGAAAAACAATTATATGCAAAAAGATCCAAATGTTTCTTTGGAGTACAAGAGGTGGAATATCTAGGTCATATTGTATCTCATGAAGGAGTTAAGGTAGACCCTAGAAACATTAAAGCCATTAAACAATGGAGAATCCCCACATCCATAAAGCATATGCGAGGATTTCTCAAGTTGACAAGGTATTATCACAAGTTTGTTAAGAATTATGGGACAATAGCAGCACCTTTAACAACATTATTGAAGAAAGATGCATTTTCATGGACTCCAGAAGCAACAAAGGCCTTCGAACATCTTAAAGAGGCAATGTGCCAAGCACCAGTCTTAGCTACACCAGACTGCACAAAAACCTTTATTGTTGAATGTGATGCTTCAGGAAATGGAATTGGTGCTGTTTTAATGCAAGATGAAAGACCCATTTCTTTTGAAAGTCGTCCAATCAAGGGAAAGTTTTTACACAAAGCTAATTATGATAAGGAAATGTTGGCAATAATCCATGCACTTAAGAAATGGTGACCCTGCCTAATAAGAGGACACTTCAACGTAAAAACGGATCATGATAGCCTTGAATACTTTTTAGAACAAAGATTATCCTCTAAAGAGCAACAAAAGTGCATCACAAAGATGTTGGGTTATGAATTTGAAATCATCTACAAAAAAGGTAAGCAAAATGTGGTGGCATATGCACTCTGAAGAAAGGATGAGGATGTGGAAGCATTGTTGTGCGCCATTTTTATTATCCAACCAGATTGGATAAACGAAGCAAGGGAGGAACGGAAGAATGAAGAAGAAGTTTGGGCACTTATTCAAAAGTTACAACAAGATTCCAATACATCCGATACATTTAGCTGGCAAAATGGTTAATTATGGTACAAAGATCGCTTATACCTCTTTAAGAATTCCTAGCTAAAATAAAAGATTCTTATGGAATTGCACACTTCTCCCTTAGGAGGGCACTCAAGATTTTAAAAAAATTACCACATGGTTAAGAAGGAATTTTTTTGGGATGGCCTTAAATCAGATATTCAAAA